>OU342746.1:231160264-231450564 GCA_910589775.1 Avena eriantha
CAACTACCGTAAGACCCGATACATGTTTGAAAGTTATGAACAAAAACACGTTGTTTTCGAGTGTTATGGCCTATTTCATGAGATATTTCCCACACTCTTGGAGTCCTAGGGCGCATCTAGTACAAGTTTGGGAGTTAAGACCAAACATTCGTCATTTTCACATTTAGGGACGTTTTCATGAGCTATTGCCCTTAGTTCTTGGGTTTTAGGGCGATGTACAA
Organism: Avena eriantha; assembly: GCA_910589775.1. Taxonomy (NCBI): domain Eukaryota; kingdom Viridiplantae; phylum Streptophyta; class Magnoliopsida; order Poales; family Poaceae; genus Avena; species Avena eriantha. The sequence goes on from OU342746.1 coordinate 231,160,486, forward strand.
CGACCGTGAGAACCGATACATGTCTAAGCGTTATGACCAAAAACTCATCCTTGTCGCGCTTTATGGCTGTTTTCATGAGCTATTGCCCATAGTTTTGGGGTTCCAGGGTGATTTACAACGACCATTAGACCTGATACATATTTGAGGAATATGACCAAAAGCTTGTCCTTGTCGCGCTTTTGTGGCCATTTTCATGGGCCATTGCACTCAGTTTTGTGGATTTAAGGCAATTTACAACGATAGTGAGACCTAATAAATGTTTAAGAGACATGACCAAAACCTCGTTGTTTTCGCGTTTTATGCCCATTTTCATGAGCTATTACCCACACACTTGGGCCTCAAGGGCGATTTACAACATACCTAAGACCCGATATATGCTTCAGCGATATGACGTCGTTTTCGTGTTTATGGCCGTTTTCTTGAGATATTGCCCACAATTTTGGTGTTCTAGGGCGAACCTGGTACATGGTTGGGAGTTAAGACCAACAAATCGTTTTCCGCATTTAGGGAGTGTTTTCATGAGCTATCGCCCTTAGTTTTGGGGTTTCATGACGATTTAAAATGACCGTGAGAATCGATACATGTTTGAGTGCTATGACCAAAAACTCGTCATTTTGTGTGTATGGCCGTTTTTATGAGCTATTGCCCACAATTTTGTGGTTCCAGGGAGATTTACAATGACCATAAAACCCGATACATGTTTGATAGGTACGACAAAAAACTTATCCATGTCGCGCTGTATGGCCGTTTTTCATGTGTTATTGCCCATAGTTTCGGGGTTTTAGGGCGATTTACACCGATAGATGTTTGAGATATATCACCAAAAACTCATCATTTTCGTGTTTTATGACTGTTTTCATGAGTTATTGCCCAAAGTTTTGGGGTTCCAGGGCGATTTACAACATCCGTAAGAGCCGATACATGTTTGAGAAATATGACAAAAAACTCGTCGTTTTTGTGTTTATGGCCGTTGTCATGAGCCCATAGTTTTGGGTTCCACGGCGATCTACAACGACCGTAAGACCCGATACATATTTGAGAGATATGACCAAAATCTCATCATTTTCGCGCTTTATGGCCGTTTTCATGAGTTATTGCCCACAGTTTTGGGGTTTCAGGGCGATTTACAACTACCATATGACCCGATACATGTTTGAAAGATATGAACAAAAACACGTAGTTTTCGAGTGTTATGGCCTATTTCATGAGATATTTCCCACACTCTTGGGGTTCCAGGGCGCATCTAGTACATGTTTGGGAGTTAAGACCAAACACTCATCGTTTCACATTTAGGGCCGTTTTCATGAGCTATTGCCCTTAGTGTTTGGGTTTTAGGGAGATTTACAACGACCGTGAGACCCGATACATGTGTGAGCATTATGACCAAAACTTGTCCTTGTCGCGCTTTATGGCCGTTTTCATGAGCTATTACCCACAGTTTTGGGGTTCCAGGGTGATTTACAACGACTATTAGACCTAATACATGTTTGAGGAATATGACCAAAAATTGTCCTTGTCGCGCTTTGTGGCCATTTTCATGGGCTATTGCACTAAGTTTTGTGGTTTTAAGGCAATTTACAACGATAGTGAGACCCAATAAATGTTTAAGTGACATGACCAAAACCTCGTTGTTTTCGCGTTTTATGCCCATTTTCATGAGCTATTTCGCACACACTTGGGCCTCCAGGGCGATTTACAACATACGTAAGACCCGATATATGGTTGAGCGATATGACGTCGTTTTCGTGTTTATGGCCGTTTTCTTGAGATATTGCCCACGCTTTTGGGGTTCCAGGGCGCACCTGGTACATGGCTAGGAGTTAAGACCAAAAAAATCGTTGTTTTCACATTTAGGGAGTGTTTTCATGAGCTATCGCCCTTAGTTTTGGGGTTTTATGACGATTTAGAATGACCGTGAGAACCGATACATGTTTGAGTGCTATGACCAAAAACTCGTCATTTTGTGTGTATGGCCGTTTTCATGAGCTATTGCCCACAATTTTGTGGTTCCAGGGAGATTTACAATGACCATAAAACCTGATACATGTTTGATAGATACGATAAAAAACTTATCCATGTCGCGATGTATGGCCGTTTTCATGTGTTATTTCCCATAGTTTCGGGGTTTTAGGGCGATTTACACCGATAGTGAAACCCGATAGATGTTAAAGATATATGACCAAAAACTCGTCATTTTCGTGTTTTATGACTGTTTTCATGAGCTATTGCCCAAACTTTTGGGGTTCCAGGGTGATTTACAACATCCGTAAGACCCGATACATGTTTGAGCGATATGACAAAAAACTCTTCGTTTTCATGTTTTATGGCCGTTTTCATCAGCTATTTCCCACACTTTGGGGGTTCCACGCCGATTTAGAACGGCCGTAAGACCCGATACATGTTTGAGAGATATGACCAAAAACTCATCCTTTTCGCGCTTTATGGCCATTTTCATGAGATATTGCACACAGTTTTGGGGTTCCAGGGTGATTTACAATGACCATTAGACCCGATACATGTTTGACGAATATGACCAAAAACTTGTCCTTGTCGCGCTTTGTGGCCATTTTCATGGGCTATTGCACTCAGTTTTGTGGTTTTAAGGCAATTTACAACGATAGTGAGACCCAATAAATGTTTAAGGGACATGACCAAAACCTCGTTGTTTTCGCGTTTTATGCCCATTTTCATGAGCTATTACCCACACACTTGGGCCTCCATGGCGATTTCCAACATACGTAAGACCCGATATATGCTTGAGTGATATGACGTTGTTTTCGTGTTTATGGCCGTTTTCTTGAGATCTTGCCCACACTTTTGGGGTTCCAGGGCGCACCTGGTACATGGCTAGGAGTTAAGACCAAAAAATCGTTGTTTTCACATTTAGGGAGTGTTTTCATGAGCTATCGCCCTTAGTTTTGGGGTTTTATGACGATTTAGAATGACCGTGAGAACCGATACATGTTTGAGTGCTATGACCAAAAACTCGTCATTTTGTGTGTATGGCCGTTTTCATGAGCTATTGCCCACAATTTTGTGGTTCCAGGGAGATTTACAATGACCATAAAACCCGATACATGTTTGATAGATACGATAAAAAACTTATCCATGTCGCGATGTATGGCCGTTTTCATGTATTATTGCACACAGTTTCGCCATTTTAGGGCGATTTACACCGATAGATGTTTGAGATATATGACCAAAAACTCGTCATTTTCGTGTTTTATGACTGTTTTCATGAGCTATTGCCCAAACTTTTGGGGTTCCAGGGCGATTTACAACATCCGTAAGACCCGATACATGTTTGAGCGATATGACAAAAAACTCGTCGTTTTCATGTTTTATGGCCGTTTTCATGAGCTATTGCCCACACTTTAGGGTTCCACGGCGATTTACAACGGTCGTAAGACCCGATACATGTTTGAGAGATATGACCAAAAACTCATCCTTGTCGTGCTTTATGGCCATTTTCATGAGCTATTGCCCACAGTTTTGGGGTTTCAGGGTGATTTACAACGACCATTAGACCCGATACATGTTTGAGGAATATGACCAAAAACTTGTCCTTGTCGCGCTTTGTGGCCATTATCATGGGCTATTGCACTCAGTTTTGTGGTTTTAAGGCAATTTACAACGATAGTGAGACCCAATAAATGTTTAAGAGACATGACCAAAACCTCGGTGTTTTCGCGTTTTATGCCCATTTTCATGAGCTATTTCCCACACACTTGGGCCTCCAGGGCGATTTCCAACATACGTAAGACCCGATATATTCTTGAGCGATATGACGTTGTTTTCGTGTTTATGGCCGTTTTCTTGAGATCTTGCCCACACTTTTGGGGTTCCAGGGCGCACCTGGTACATGGCTGGGAGTTAAGACCAAAAAATCGTTGTTTTCACATTTAGGGAGTGTTTTCATGATCTATCGCCCTTAGTTTTGGGGTTTTATGACGATTTAGAATGACCGTGAGAACCGATACATGTTTGAGTGCTATGACCAAAAACTCGTCATTTTGTGTGTATGGCCGTTTTCATGAGCTATTGCCCACAATTTTGTGGTTCCAGCGAGATTTACAATGACCATAAAACCTGATACATGTTTGATAGATACGATAAAAAACTTATCCATGTCACGATGTATGGCCGTTTTCATGTGTTATTGCACACAGTTTCGCCGTTTAGGCCGATTTACACCGATAGATGTTTGAGATATATGACCAAAAACTCGTCATTTTCGTGTTTTATGACTGTTTTCATGAGCTATTGCCCAAACTTTTGGGGTTCCAGGGCGATTTACAACATCCGTAAGACCCGATACATGTTTGAGCGATATGACAAAAAACTCGTCGTTTTCATGTTTTATGGCCGTTTTCATGAGCTATTGCCCACACTTTGGGGTTCCACGACGATTTACAACGATCGTAAGACCCGATACATGTTTGAGAGATATGACCAAAAACTCATCCTTGTCGCGCTTTATGGCCATTTTCATGAGCTATTGCCCACCTTTTTGGGGTTTCAGGGTGATTTACAACGACCATTAGATCCGATACATGTTTGAGGAATATGACCAAAAACTTGTCCTTGTCGCGCTTTGTGGCCATTATCATGGGCTATTGCACTCAGTTTTGTGGTTTTAAGGCAATTTACAACGATAGTGAGACCCAATAAATGTTTAAGAGACATGACCAAAACCTCGGTGTTTTCGCGTTTTATGCCCATTTTCATGAGCTATTTCCCACACACTTGGGCCTCCAGGGCGATTTCCAACATACGTAAGACCCGATATATTCTTGAGCGATATGACGTTGTTTTCGTGTTTATGGCCGTTTTCTTGGGATCTTGCCCACACTTTTGGGGTTCCAGGGCGCACCTGGTACATGGTTGGGAGTTAAGACCAAAAAAATCGTTGTTTTCACATTTAGGGAGTGTTTTCATGAGCTATCGCCCTTAGTTTTGGGGTTTTATGACGATTTAGAACGACCGTGAGAACCGATACATGTTTGAGTGCTATGACCAAAAACTCGTCATTTTTGTGTGTATGGCCGTTTTCATGAGTTATTGCCCACAATTTTGTGGTTCCAAGGAGATTTACAATGACCATAAAACCCGATACATGTTTGATAGATATGATAAAAACTTATCCATGTCGCGATGTATGGCCGTTTTCATGTGTTATTGCACACAGTTTCACGGTTTTAGGGCGATTTACACCGATAGATGTTTGAGATATATGACCAAAAACTCGTCATTTTCGTGTTTTATGACTGTTTTCATGAGCTATTGCCCAAACTTTTGGGGTTCCAGGGCGATTTACAACATCCGTAAGACCCGATACATGTTTGAGCGATATGACAAAAAACTCGTCGTTTTCATGTTTTATGGCCGTTTTCATGAGCTATTGCCCACACTTTGGGGTTCCACGGCGATTTACAACGGTCGTAAGACCCGATACATGTTTGAGAGATATGACCAAAAACTCATCCTTGTCGCGCTTTATGGCCATTTTCATGAGATATTGCCCACAGTTTTGGGGTTTCAGTGTGATTTACAACGACCATTAGACCCGATACATGTTTGAGGAATATGACCAAAAACTTGTCCTTGTCGCGCTTTGTGGCCATTATCATGGGCTATTGCACTCAGTTTTGTGGTTTTAAGGCAATTTACAACAATAGTGAGAACCAATAAATGTTTAAGAGACATGACCAAAACCTCGGTGTTTTCGCGTTTTATGCCCATTTTCATGAGCTATTTCCCACACACTTGGGCCTCCAGGGCGATTTACAACATACGTAAGACCCGATATATGCTTGAGCGATATGACGTCGTTTTCGTGTTTATGGCCGTTTTCTTGAGTTATTGCCCATACTTTTGGGGTTCCAGGGCGCACCTGGTACCTGGTTGGGAGTTAAGACCAAAAAATCATTGTTTTTACATTTAGGGAGTGTTTTCAAGAGCTATCGCCCTAAGTTTTGGGGTTTTATGACGATTTATAATTGCCGTGAGAACCGATACATGTTTGAGTGCTATGACCAAAAATTCGTCATTTTTGTGTCTATGGCCGTTTTCATGAGCTATTGCCCACAATTTTGTGGTTCCAGGGAGATTTAGAATGACCATAAAACTCAATACATGTTTGATAGATGTGACAAATAACTTATCCATGTCGCGCTGTATGGCCGTTTTCATGTGTTATTTCCCATAGTTTCGGGGTTTTAGGACGATTTACACCGATAGTGAAACCCGATAGATGTTTGAGATATATGACCCAAAACTCGTCATTTTCATGTTTTATGACTATTTTCAATAGTTGTTGGCCATAGTTTTGGGGTTCCACGGCGATCTACAATGACCGTAAGACCCGATACATGTTTGAGAGATATGACCAAAAACTCATCCTTGTCGCGCTTTATGGCCGTTTTCATGAGTTATTGCCCACAGTTTTGGGGTTCCAAGGCGATTTACAACTACCGTAAGACCCGTTACATGTTTGAAAGATATGAACAAAAACACGTTGTTTTCGAGTCTTATGGCCTATTTCATGAGATATTGCCCAGACTCTTGGAGTTCTAGGGCGCATCTACTACATGTTTGGGAGTTAAGACCAAACACTCATCGTTTTCACATTTAGGGCCGTTTTCATGAGCTATTGCCCTTAGTTTTTGGGTTTAGGGCGATTTACAACGACCGTGAGAACCGATACATGTGTGAGCGTTATGTCAAAAACTCGTCCTTGTCGCGCTTTATGGCCTTTTTCATGAGCTATTGCCCATAGTTTTGGGGTTCCTGGGTGATTTACAACGACAATTCGAGCCGATACATGTTTGAGGAATATGACCAAAAACTTGTCCTTGTCGCGCTTTGTGGCCATTTTCATGGGCTATTGCACTCAGTTTTGTGGTTTTAAGGCAATTTACAACGATCGTGAGATCCAATAAATGTTTAAGAGACATGGCCCAAATCTCATTGTTTTCGTGTTTTATTCCCATTTTCATGAGCTATTGCCCACACAATTGGGCCTCGAGGGCGATTTACAACATCCGTAAGACCCGATATATGCTTGAGCGATATGACCAAAACTCGTCGTTTTCGTGTTTATGGCCGTCTTCTTGAGATATTGCCCACACTTTTGGGGTTCCAGGGTGCACCTGGTACATGGTTGGGAGTTAAGACCAAAAATCGTTGTTTTCACATTTAGGGAGTGTTTTCATGAGCTATCACCCTTAGTTTTGGGGTTTTATGACGATTTAGAATGACCGTGAGATCCGATACATGTTTGAGTGCTATGACCAAAAACTCGTCATTTTTGTGTGTATGGCCGTTTTCATGAGCTATTGCCCACAATTTTGTGGTTCCAGGGAGATTTACAATGACCATAAAACTCGATACATGTTTGATCGATATGAGAAAAAACTTATCGATGTCGCGCTGTATGGCTGTTTTCATGTGTTATTGCCCACATTTTCGGGGTTTTAGGGCAACTTACACCAATAGTGAAACCCGATAGATGTTTGAGATGTATGACCAGAAACTTGTCGTTTTCGTGTTTTATGGCCGTTTTCATGAGCTATTGCCCAAACATTTGGGGTTCCAGGGCGATTTACAACATCCGTATGACCCGATACATGTTTGAGCGATATGATAAAAAACTCGTCGTTTTCGTGTTTTATGGCCGTTTTCATGAGCTATTGCCCATAGTTTTGGGGTTCCACGGCGATCTACATTGACCATAAGACCCGATACATGTTTGAGAGATATGACCAAAAACTCATCCTTGTCGCGCTTTATGGCCGTCTTCATGAGTTATTGCCCACAGTTTTGGGGTTCCAGGGCGATTTACAACTACCGTAAGACCCGATAAATGTTTGAAAGATATGAACAAAAACACGTTGTTTTCGAGTGTTATGGCCTATTTCATGAGATATTGCCCACAATCTTGGAGTTCCAGGGCGCATCTAGTACATGTATTGCCCTTAGTTTTTGGGTTTTAGGGCGATTTACAACACCGTGAGAACCGATACATGTGTGAGCGTTATGACCAAAAACTCGTCCTTGTCGCGCTTTATGGCCGTTTTCATGAGCTATTGCCCACAGTTTTGGGGTTCTAGGGTGATTTTCAACGACCATTAGAGCCGATACATGTTTGAGGAATATGACCAAAAACTTGTCCTTGTCGCGCTTTGTGGCCATTTTCATGGGCTATTGCACTTAGTTTGTGGTTTTAAGGCAATTTAAAATGATCGTGAGACCCAATAAATGTTTAAGAGACATGACCAAAACCTCATTGTTTTCGCGTTTTATGCCCATTTTCATGAGTTATTGCCCCCACAATTGGGCCTCGAGGGCGATTTACAACATCCGTAAGACCCGATATATGCTTGAGCGATATGACCAAAACTCGTCTTTTTCGTGTTTATGGCCGTTTTTTCTTGAGATATTGCCCACACTTTTGGGGTTCCAGGGCGCACCTAGTACATGGTTGGGAGTTAAGACCAAAAAATCATTGTTTTCACATTTAGGGAGTGTTTTCATGAGATATCGCCCTTAGTTTTGGGGTTTTATGACGATTTAGAATAACCGTGAGAACCGATACATGTTTGAGTGCTATGACCAAAAACTCGTCATTTTTGTGTGTATGGCCGTTTTCATGAGCTATTTCCCATAATTTGCTGTTTCTAGGGAGATTTACAATGACCATAAAACCCGATACATGTTTGATAGATATGACCAAAAACTTATCCATGTTGCGTTGTATGGCCGTTTTCATGAGTTATTGCCCACAGTTTCGGGGTTTTAGGGCGATTTACACCGATAGTGAAACCCGATAGATGTTAAAGATATATAACCAAAAAATCGTCATTTTTGTGTTTTATGACTGTTTTCATGAGCTATTGCCCAAACTTTTAGGGTTCCAGGGCGATTTACAACATCCGTAAGAACCTATACATGTTTGAGCGATATGACAAAAAACTCGTCGTTTTCGTGTTTTATGGCCGTTTTCATGAGCTATTGCCCATAGTTTTGGGGTTCCAAGGCAATCTACAACGACCGTCAGACCCGATACATGTTTGACAGATATGACCAAAACTCATCCTTGTCGCGCTTTATGGCCGTTTTCATGAGTTATTGCCCATAGTTTTGGGGTTCCAGGGCGATTTACAACTACTTTAAGACCCGATACATGTTTGAAAGATATGAACAAAAACACGTTGTTTTCGAGTGTTATGGCCTATTTGATGGGTTCGTAGCATGGAAAACAAAAAATTTCTACCGCAAGAACGAACAAAACCCAGATGTAATCTAGATAAAAGCCAAGATCTAATCTATTAGACATGTGCAACGAGATAGATAGGAACTAACCCTCGTAGATCCGAAAGCCTTAACGAGATTAGATCTCATGGTTGATGTAGTCGATCACTTGCCGATCTCAAGATCGTGTGGACGATCCTTCCGGCGTCGCGTTCCGGCTGCGCTTCCACAGTCGGTCAAGTCGATGATCCTTCCGGCGCCGCGTTTCGGTAGCGCTTCCGCAGTCGGTCACACGTGCGGAGTCGAAGCAGACCTTCCTCTCCCTGTTCCAGCGAGCAGCGGAGGTAGTAGATCTTCTCCACGAAATCACAGCAGCACGACGGCGTGGTGGTGGTGGTGGAGTAGAGAATTCTGCAGGGCTTCGCCTATGCCTGTGCAGAAGAAAGGAGGAGGAGAGAGGCAGCAGAGATTGGAGTTATGGGAGAGAGCTTAGGAGGGGGCGCCCCCTCCCCTCTATTTAAAGGAGGGAGGCGCCTTGGGAGGGGGAGTCCTAGTAGGACTCCCCTCCCTCCTTGGGCCGGCGGGTTGGGAAGGGGGGAGGAGTCCTCCTCCCCCACGAATCCGTGTCTAGCCCCCACAAGGTTTCCTTGACCCTTTCTTGGTTTTCAAGAAAACACCAAGAACTCTTCTAGAACCTTCCAGAACATTCCGAAACCTTCTAGAATCCCCATACAAACACTCCGGAACATTTCCTAACTTAGAAAATGATCCCCAATATATGAATCTTATTCTCCGGACCATTCCGGATCCCCTCATGATGTCCCGGATCCAATCCGAGACTCCGAACAACATTCGGTCTCCAACGGACTTTCCATATCTACTTAAAACAACTTCGAACCTTAAGTGTGTCACCCTACGGTTTGTGAATATGCAGACATGATGAAGACACCTCTCCGATCAATAACCATCAGCGGGATCTGGAGATCCATAACGGCTCCCACATACTCAACGATGACTTCGTGATCGATAGAAACATTAACATACGAAACCAATTCCCTTTGTCACGCGATACTATACTTATCCGAGGTTTGATCGTCAGCATCTCCATACCTAGTTCTACCTCGTTACTGATAAGTACTCTTTACTCGTTTCGTGATATGTCATCCCTTGTGACCCAGTCACATGCTTGCAAGCTAATCAGATGACATTCCACCGAGAGGGCCCAGAGCATATCTATCTGTCATATGGATAGACAAATCCCAATCTTGGTCCATGCGCTTCAACACATACTTTCAGAATACCCAATGACACCTTTATGACCACCTAGTTACGAAGCGGTGTTTGATGTCATCAAAGTATCCATCCGGTGATGGTGATTAACATAACCTCATGGTCAAAGGATTAGGTTACTATGCATTTGAAATCTCATAGCAAACGAACTTAATGACTTGATCTTTATGCTACGCTTACTATGGGTGTGTGTCCATCACATCATTCTCCTAATGATATAACCTTGTTATTAATCACATCCAATGTCCATGTTCAGGAAACCATGATCATCAATTAATCAACAAGCTAGTTCAACAAGAGGCTTACTAGGGACTCTTTTATGTTTACAAAACACACATGTATTAGTGTTTCCTAATAATACAATTATAGCATGGGATGTAAAAATTTATCATAAACATAAAGATATAATAATAACCACTTTATTATTGCCTCTTGGGCATATCTCCAACAGTCTCCCACTTGCACTAATGTCAGTAATCTAGTTAAAAACTTGTGCATTCAACACCTATGGCTTTCTGGTGTAGACACTATTGCTAGTGGTAAACATAATCTTCAGATCTGACACTTCTAGGTCCGTGTGTATTTGCATATCCTTGCGTCTCTACGCATTACTCATTCTCCAATGAGATGGCATTGTATAAATTTGGTCCTTTGGTGAGACCTTTAGTTCCTCGGGATTAAATCATGTTGATACAATTGTCATACAATGTATCTTCATAGTATTATCCCGCTATGAACCACACCTAGTTTGATAACAAACTACTTAACACAAATGCCCTCCTTTGCTACTACTACAGCAGTTATATACTTAGCCTTTTGTTGTAGTATCCATCACAATGTCTCAACTTTGGAACTCATCCAAATCCATCATGTAACATCCTTTCCACTACATTGTGCTGCCCATAGTCTAAATTGAGATAAATTTAATTTGTATCTTGTGACAAAACTAGTATCAATGTAACACTTTACAACAAACTACCTTTAACTATTTGTCACTTATACATGATATATTCTTAGTTCTTCCAAAGCTCATAAGAATATCTTTACTATTATCCAATAACCATCTTATGAATCATTCTGGTATATGCTCATAACATTTAGAGCATAGGACATATCTGGATGTGTATATCTCAAAGAATGATTGATCAAAATATTCTTGTGATTTCACCAAGTGTCAAAACACTTGAATCTCGTGTCAACACACTCGAATCTTGATTCAGTCCGTTCCGTTCGTCAAGAACCTCTCTTGTTGTTTCCATATTGAACTCATTCAACATATTGTCTATGTACATTTGGCAAAACCATATTAGCGCCTCAATCTATTCATATAGACATTGATGCCTAATTCTTGAGTTATGCCTAAGTCTTTCATCGAAATGAAATTCTTAACCAGTGTCAATAAAAGATACATTATTTCTAATCAACAATATGTCTTTCACATAATGTATTAGAAATATGTCTTAGCGCTCCCACTCAATTTCTTGCAAATGCAAGCATCTTCATCATCTCCGATGAATTTAAACTCTTTTAACAGATTCATCATGGTGAAGATTCCAACTCCGTGATGCTCACTTCAACCATTGAAGTTTTGCATACTCTTTTAGCATCCTTTGAATTAACAAAACCCTTTGGATCGTGTTATGTACACGTCCTAGCTAACCATTCTATTAGAAGAACTTGTTTTGTTTGTTCAACTACCATATACCAAAATATATGTAGTGGTTACTACATTAATCCGTCTAGACTAAATATCGCTATGAAAGATCAAATCTTATCATAGTCAATTCCTTGAACATTGTCGTAAACTCTTTCCGACATGTCGACTATTTCATAGATTTGAAACATCCATGTCTATTTCTTTATAGATCCAAACACGACCGATAGGCTTCACGCCTTTCCGGAGGGTCTTCAAAGTTCAGAAACTTGATTTCTCGTGTATGGATACTATCACGGATTCCATGACTTCTAGTCATTTTATGGAGTCAGGGCCCATCATCGCTTCTTTGCATGTAGTCGGTTCATCTTTGTCAAAACAATAACGACTTTCTTATTAAATCTTACTATTTGATTCTTACCGACCCACACGGTTCTATAGGAACTCTAATCTCCGAGATCACACCTTTTGTAATCACGAGAGCCATGAGTATTGTGGCCGCCACCGGGACACTTTCCGGTGCTGCGCTACTTAGCACATATAGGTAAGGTTCAACAACCTTATCAAAGTTCTATTGTCCTCCCACTTAACTTTTCACGAAAAATTCCTTCTCAAGAAACTTGACGTTCCAAGCGACAAACTCTTTTGTCCTTAGTGTTATGGAGAAATTCCCAACAAATTCTTTGGAATAACCTACAAAGACGTGCTTATCCGACTTTGGTTGTAAACATTTTACTTATGCCTAGCATACCAAATTTTTTAAGAAAGGACAACCTGGGTTTTTTCCCAAACCATGACTTATATGGTGTCATTTCAACGGATCACGATGGAGCTCTTTTCAGTGTAAAAGCGGTAGTCACTAAAGCTTTAATCTTTAAAATATAATGGCAGTTTTATAAATGACACCTTTGATCTTACCATGTCAAACAAGGTTTCATTACATATCTTGAACACTCTATACTCCTATGGTGTTTTGGGAAATGCAAATCCAGGGAATGATTCCTCAAATCTTAGGTGTTTTGCTAAACTTGTAACTCAAACATCTTTCTTTATGATCCAATCATAAACTCTTTTATTTTCTCGTTACAATGATTTTCCACTTCATCTTGAAAGTCTTTGAACATTTTTCAAATGTTTCATACTTCTTCCTTATTGAGTAAGTATATACATATACTTACTCAAATCTTCGGAGAAAGCATATGAAGTTGAAATCCATCGCCCATGACTACACATAATGGACTATATACATCAATATGTACAAATTCCAATCAGTTAGTCGTCCGTTCCTCTTTTGGCCTACGAACGGAGTTTTAATTATCTCCAGGAAAGTATCACAAGCGTCATTTGATCAAAATCAAAGTCTCCAAAAATCCATCAACATGGAGTTTCTCCATGTATCTCTTTCAATATAATTTAAACGGCGATGTTACTTCGCAAGTAATCATTTGTCTTGCGACATTTTAGCATTAGTTTTATGGTCGTTATTTCTCCAACCAGACTTGTATATCATCCATCTATTATGGAATACGGTAATTATTTGAACAACCTTTTGTCGTCATAATACCTGATCAAAATAACAATTATTGAGACAAATCTTGAAGGCAAGCTTTGATGTTAACGAGCAACATAACAACCCTTTGTTTGTTTTCGATGAACATCATCACATATTCTCTTGTTAGTTACTTAGGCCATTGTAGTTCATGAATTGTGTTGTCCTGTATGACACTTCATACCAACCAATTCGGTATCCAATACTGCAGAACCACATTGTTTAACAAGCAAGGAATACAGCCATAACATGTATCTTCCATATACCTAAGTTGGACATCTCCAATCTTTTCTTTTCTGCCAAATATTTTATAGATTCTCTTTCAACAATTCCTTTTCTTTTTAAAAGAACCTATCAACATCAATAGTGGTGTCATTCACATGACACATAGTACAAAGTGTGTATAGTCAAATACTAATACCTTTGGACTTGCACTTTGAAGTGGATCACCTTCATCAAATGTTTGGCATTCTTTCCAAGTTCCATTCTTTAGTAATCTTTTAGTGTAGTAAACATTTTACTTACATCCTTTTTTTTCATCCTTATCATGACAACTTTCATGATCAAGCTGCTATAGCTTATAAAGGTGAATTGCGAGTATAATGTTTCTTTTCCAAAACCTTTTGGAGGATTAGGACGACTAGTGTCTCCAACCTTCACAAATTCTCATCAAATATGAGGACATATACTCTATCATGTTGTAACCAACACATTGTTTTAGATATCGCAATACCTTTCACATATGATGGTTTCTGAAAACATTGCTTTCATCTCTTAGATAAACTTGATATTAAAAACAATCTTTTGAGTATCAAGAATCATGGAGGCAAACACGATACATTAGATACTAACACTGGAATTGTTACTCTTGATTTAATATTGTTTATTAAACTTCACAGAGTAAACGGAGTTTGCTGAAAGTTTGCAACAGGACTTAAACTTTAGATTGACACTCAAAACAATACGATACCAGTTCGTAAAGCAAATATCCAGAATTTCTATAGTTCTACTATCTCAACTATAACTAAGCGTAAGGTGGTAAACAGATGCCAATGACTACAACAAACTATGCAAATTCACTTTGATTGTGTTTATGATAAATTGAGTTCGACTAATCCAAATTACAAATGAACTCCCACTGAAAACAACATGCCTCGAGTTGTTTTAGTGATTACACGAACCAAATCCACTACACCAAGTCCGATCATCACGTGAGATGATGTAGCTTCAAAGGCAAACAATCAACATGTTCATCATATCATCCATATGACTCGTGCTTTACCTTTCGGTATTCCGTGTTCCGAGACCATGTCTGTACATGCTAGGCTCGTCAAGGTTAACCTTAGTTTCCGCATGTGCAAATCTGGCTTGCACCCGTTGTATGCACACGTAGAGTCTATCACACCCGATCATCACGAGATGCTTCGAAACGACGAGTCTTAGCAACGGTGCCAACTAAGGACGAACACTTTATTACTTGATATTTAGTGAGAGGGATCATCTTATAATGCTACCGTCGCGATCTAAGCAATACAAGATGCATAAAGGATTAACATCACAGGCAATTCATAACAAGTGTGATATGATATGGCCCTTTCTTCTTGCGCCTTTGATCTCCATCTCCAAAGCACGAATATGATCTCCATCATCACCAGCATTGCGTCAAGGTCAGTGGCGCCGCTTCA
Source organism: Avena eriantha (assembly GCA_910589775.1). Classification (NCBI taxonomy): domain Eukaryota; kingdom Viridiplantae; phylum Streptophyta; class Magnoliopsida; order Poales; family Poaceae; genus Avena; species Avena eriantha. Next base: position 231,175,916 of record OU342746.1, read on the forward strand.
TGGTTGTCCATCATCACTAGTAACTATTACAACTACTTGGAATAAAGCTATTACAAGATGAATAGACACGCAGGTCTTAACAGAATTAAAAGACAACCATTAGGCTCCTGCCGGTTGCCATATTACAACAAGGATCATTGCATACATCAAATATAATCATAATCACATGATGGCCATATGACATCACAAAACCCCTGCAAAAACAAGTTAGACACCTCTAATTTTCTTTGCATGTTTTACGTGGTTTGGGGCTTTCGCATAAGACCGATCTTACCTACGAACAAGAACCACAACGTTGATACAAGTGTTGTCAGATGCTCATTGTAAATTGAATCTTAACTATGGTAGGAGAGACAGACACCCGCAAAGCCACTTGTGCAAAGCAAGTTGCACGTCAAGCGTGGAGCAAGTCTCATGTGCGATGACATGTAATGTTAGCCCGAGCCGCTTCATCCCACCATGCCGCAAGATGCAAAGTACACGCTAAGACACCGACAACAAAAGCATCAACGCCCACAAAAACATTGTGTTCTACTCGTGCAACAGATCTACGCATAGATACGGCTCTGATACCACTGATGGATTCGTAGCATGGAAAACAAAAAATTTCTACCGCGAGAATGAACAAAACCCAGATCTAATCTAGATAAAAGCCAAGATCTAATATATTAGACATGTGCAATGAGATAGAAAGGAACTAACCCTTGTAGATCCGAAAGCGTTAACGAGATTAGATCTCGTGGTTGATGTAGTCGATCACTTGCCAATCTCAAGATCGTGTGGACGATCCTTCCGGCGCCGCGTTTCGGCAGCGCTTCCGCAATCGGTCACACGTGCGGAGTCGAAGCAGATCTTCCTCTCCTCATTCCAGCGAGCAGCGGAGGTAGTAGATCTTCTCCACGGAATCCCAGCATCACGACGGCGTAGTGGTGGTGGTGGAGTAGAGAATTCTGCAGGGCTTCGCCTATGCCTGTGCAGAATCAAGGAGGAGGAGAGAGGCGGCAGAGATTGGGAGTTATGGAGCACGGGTGGAGGGGGCGCCCCTACCCCTATATTTAAGGGGGGGTGAGGCGCCATGGGAGGGGGAGTACTTGTAGGACTCCCCTCCCTCTAGGGCCGGCGGATTGGGGAGTGGGGGGAGGAGGCCTCCTCCCCCACGACTCCTAGTCTTGACCCACCAGGACTCCTTGATCCCTTCTTTGGTTTTCAAGCAAACTCCAAGAAACCTTCCAGAACCTTCCGGAACATTCCAAAACCTTCTAGAAACCTCATACGTATACGCCGGAACATTTCCTAACTCAGAAAATGATCCCCAATATATGAATCTTATTCTTCGGACCATTCCGGATCTCCTCGTGATGTCCCGAATCCAATCCGAGACTCCGAACAACATTCGGTCTCCAACGCATATTCCATATCTACTTAAAACAACTTTGAACCTTAAGTGTGTCACCCTATGGTTCGTGAATATGCAGACATGACAAAGACACATCTCCTATCAATAACCATCAGCGGGACCTAGAGATCCATAATGGCTCCCACATACTCAACGATGACTTCGCGATCGATTGAACCACTTACATACGAAACAAATTCCCTTTGTCACGCGATACTATACTTATCCGAGGTTTGATCGTCAACATCTCCATACCTAGTTCTACCTCGTTACTGATAAGTACTCTTTACTCGTTCCGTGATTGATAGGAACTAACCCTCATAGATCCGAAAGCGTTAACGAGATTAGATCTCGTGGTTGATGTAGTCGATCACTTGCCGATCTCAAGATCGTGTGGACGATCCTTCCGGCGTCGCGTTTCGGCAGCGCTTCCGCAGTCGGTCAAGTGGATGATCCTTCCAGCGCCGCGTTTCGGTAGCGCTTCCGCAGTCGGTCACACGTGCGGAGTCGAAGCAGACCTTCCTCTCCCTGTTCCAGCGAGCCGCAGAGGTAGTAGATCTTCTCCACGGAATCACAGCAGCATGACGGCGTGGTGGTGGTGGTGGAGTAGAGAATTCTGTAGGGCTTCGCCTATGCCTGTGCAGAAGAAAGGAGGAGGAGAGAGGCAGCAGAGATTGGAGTTATGGGAGAGAGCTTAGGAGGGGGCGCCCCCTCCCCTCTATTTAAAGGAGGGAGGTGCCTTGGGAGGGGGAGTCCTAGTAGGACTCCCCTCCCTCCTTGGGCCGGCGGGTTGGGAAGGGGGAGGAGTCCTCCTCCCCCACGAATCCGTGTCTAGCCCCCACAAGGTTTTCTTGACCCTTTCTTGGTTTTCAAGAAAACACCAAGAACTCTTCTAGAACCTTCCAAAACATTCCGAAACCTTCTAGAATCCCCATACAAACACTTCAGAACATTTCCTAACATAGAAAATGAACCCCAATATATGAATCTTATTCTCCGGACCATTCCGGATCTGCTCGTGATGTCCCGGATCCAATCCGAGACTCCGAACAACATTCGGTCTCCAACGCACATTCCATATCTACTTAAAACAACTTCGAACCTTAAGTGTGTCACCCTACGGTTTGTGAATATGCAGACATGATGAAGACACCTCTCCGATCAATAACCATCAGCGGGATCTGGAGATCCATAACGGCTCCCACATACTCAATGATGACTTCGTGATCGATAGAACCATTAACATACGAAACCAATTCCCTTTGTCACGCGATACTATACTTATCCGAGGTTTGATCGTCAGCATCGCCATACCTACTTCTACCTCGTTACTGATAAGTACTCTTTACTCGTTCCGTGATATGTCATCCCTTGTGACCCAGTCACATGCTTGCAAGCTAATCAGATGACATTCCACCGAGAGGGCCCAGAGCATATCTACCCGTCATATGGATGGACAAATCCCAATCTTGGTCCATGCGCTTCAACACATACTTTTAGAATACCCAATGACACCTTTATGACCACCCAGTTACAAAGCGGTGTTTGATGTCATCAAAGTATCCATCCGGTGATGGTGATTATAATAACCTCATGGTCAAAGGATTAGGTTACTATGCATTTGAAAGCTCATAGCAAACGAACTTAATGACTTGATCTTTATGCTACGCTTACTATGGGTGTGTGTCCATCACATCATTCTCCTAATGATATAACCTTGTTATTAATCACATCCAATGTCCATGTTTAGGAAACCATGATCATCAATTAATCAACAAGCTAGTTCAACAAGAGGCTTACTAGGGACTCTTTTATGTTTACAAAACACACATGTATTAGTGTTTCCTAATAATACAATTATAGCATGGGATGTAAACATTTATCATAAACATAAAGATATAATAATAACCACTTTATTATTGCCTCTTGGGCATATCTCCAACACTATTTTATGAGATATTGCCCACACTCTTGCGGTTCTAGGGCACATCTAGTACATGTTTGGGAGTTAAGACCAAACACTCGTCGTTTTCACATTTAGGGACGTTTTCATGAGCTATTTCCCTTTGTTTTTGGGTTTTAGGGCGATTTACAACGACCGCGAGAACCGATACATGTGTGAGCCTTATGACTAAAAACTCGTCCTTGTCGCGCTTTATGGCCGTTTTCATGAGCTATTCCCCACATTTTTGCGGTTCCAAGGTGATTTACAACGACCATTAGACCCGATACATGTTTGAGGAATATGACCAAAAACATGTCCGTGTCGCGCTTTGGGGCCATTTTCATGGGCTATTGCACTCAGTTTTGTGGTTTTAAGGCAATTTACAACGATAGTGAGACCCAATAATTGTTTAAGAGACATGACTAAAACCTCGTTGTTTTCGCATTTTATGCCCATTTTCACGAGCTATTGCCCACACACTTGGGCCTCCAGGGCAATTTACAACATCCGTAAGACCCGATATATGCTTGAGCGATATGACCAAAACTCGTCGTTTTCGTGTTTGTGGCTGTTTTCTTGAGATATTGCCTACACTTTTGGGGTTCCAGGGCGCACCTGGTACATGGTTGGTAGTTAAGACCAAAAATTTGTTGTTTTCACATTTAGGGAGTGTTTTCATGAGCTATCGCCCTTAGTTTTGGGGTTTTATGATGATTTAGAATGACCGAGAGAACCGATACGTGTTTGAGTGCTATGACCACAAACAAGTCATTTTTGTGTATATGGCCGTTTTCATGAGCTATTGCCCACAATTTTGTGGTTCTAGGGAGATTTATAATGACCATAAAACCCGATACATGTTTGATGGGTATGACAAAAAACTCATCCATGTCGCGCTGTATGGCCGTTTTCATGTGTTATTGCCCACAGTTTCGGGGTTTTAGGACGATTTACACCCATAGTGAAACCCGATAGATGTTTGAGATATATGACCAAAAACTCGTCATTTTCATGTTTTATGAATGTTTTCACGAGCTATTGCCAAAACTTTAGGGGTTCTTGGGCGATTTACAACATCCGCAAGACCGATACATGTTTGAGCGATATGACAAAAAACTCATCCTAGTCGCGCTTTATGGCCGTTTTCATGAGTTATAGCCCACCGTTTTTGGGTTCCAGGGCGATTTACAACTACCGTAAGACCCGATACATGTTTGAAAGATATGAACAAAAACACGTTGTTTTCAAGTGTTATGGCCTATTTCATGAGATATTGCCCACACTCTTGGAGTTCTAGGGCGCATCTAGTACATGTTTGGGAGTTAAGACCAAACACTCGTCGTTTTGACATTTAGGGCCGTTTTCATGAGCTATTTCCCTTAGTTTTTTGGTTTTAGGGAGATTTACAACGACCGTGAGAACAGATACATGTGTGAGCGTTATGACCAAAAACTCGTCCTTGTCGCACTTTATGGCCGTTTTCATGAGCTATTGCCCATAGTTTTGGGGTTCCAGGGTGATTTACAACGACCATTAGACCCGATACATGTTTGAGGAATATGACAAAAACCTTGTCCTTGTCGCGCTTTGTGGCCATTTTCATGGGCTATTACACTTAGTTTTGTGGTTTTAAGGCAATTTACAACGATAGTGAGACCCAATAAATGTTTAAGAGACATGACCAAAACCTCGTTGTTTTCGCGTTTTATGCCCATTTTCATGAGCTATTGCCCACACACTTGGGCCTCGAGGGAGATTTACAACATCCGTAAGACCTGATATATGCTTGAGCGATATGACCAAAACTCGTCGTTTTCGTGTTTATGGCCGTTTTCTTGAGATATTGCCCACACTTTTGGGGTTCCAGGGCGCACCTGGTACATGGTTGGGAGTTGAGACCAAAAAATCATTGTTTTCACATTTAGGGAGTGTTTTCATGAGCTATCGCCCTTAGTTTTGCGGTTTTATGACGATTTAGAATGACCATGAGAACCGATACATGTTGAGTGATATGACAAAAACTCGTCATTTTTGTGTGTATGGCCGTTTTCATGAGCTATTACCCACAATTTTGTGGTTCCAGGGAGATTTACAATGACCATAAAACCCGATACATGTTTGATAGATATGACAAAAAACTTATCCATGTCGCGTTGTATGGCTGTTTTCATGTGTTATTGCCCATAGTTCCGGGGTTTTAGGGCGATTTACACCGATAGATGTTTGAGATATATGACCAAAAACTCGTCATTTTTGTGTTTTATGACTGTTTTCATGAGCTATTGCCCAAACTTTTGGGGTTCCAGGGCGATTTACAACATTCGTAAGACCCGATACATGTTTGAGCAATATGACAAAAAACTCGTCGTTTTCATGTTTTATGGCCGTTTTCATGAGCCCATAGCTTTGGGGTTCTACGGCGATCTACAACGACTGTAAGACCCGATACATGTTTGAGAGATATGACCAAAACCTCATCCTTGTCGTGCTTTATGGCCGTTTTCATGAGTTATTGCCCACAATTTTGGGGTTTCAGGGCGATTTACAACTACCGTAAGACCCGATACATGTTTGAAAGATATGAACAAAAACACGTTGTTTTCGAGTGTTATGGCCTATTTCATGAGATATAATCCACACTCTTGGGGTTCCAGGGCGCATCTAGTACATGTTTGGGAGTTAAGACGAAACACTCTTTGTTTTCATATTTAGGGCCGTTTTCATGCCTATTGCCCTTAGTTTATAGGTTTTAGGGCGATTTACAACGACCGTGAGACCTAATACATGTGTGAGCGTTATGACCAAAAACTCGTCGTTGTCGCGCTTTATGGCCGTTTTCATGAGATATTGCCCGTAGTTTTGGGGTTCCAGGGTGATTTACAACGACCATTAGACCCGATACATGTTTGAGGAATATGACCAAAACCTTGTCCTTGTCGCGCTTTGTGGACATTTTCATGGGCTATTGCACTTAGTTTTGTGGTTTTAAGGCAATTTACAACGATAGTGAGACCCAATAATTGTTTAAGAGACATGACTAAAACCTCGTTGTTTTTGCATTTTATGCCCATTTTCACGAGCTATTGTCCACACACTTGGGCCTCCAGGGAAATTTACAACATCCGTAAGACCCGATATATGCTTGAGCGATATGACCAGAACTCGTCGTTTTCGTGTTTGTGGCTGTTTTCTTGAGATATTGCCCACACTTTTGGGGTTCTAGGGCGCACCTGGTACATGGTTGGTAGTTAACACCAAAAATTTGTTGTTTTCACATTTAGGGAGTGTTTTCATGAGCTATCACCCTTAGTTTTGGGGTTTTATGATGATTTAGAATGACCGAGAGAACCGATACATGTTTGAGTGCTATGACCAAAAACAAGTCATTTTTGTGTATATGGCCGTTTTCATGAGCTATTGCCCAGAATTTTGTGGTTCCAGGGAGATTTATAATGACCATAAAACCCGATACATGTTTGATGGATATGACAAAAAACTCATCCATGTCGCGCTGTATGGCCGTTTTCATGTGTTATTGCCCACAGTTTCAGGGTTTTAGGACGATTTACACCGATAGTGAAACCCGACAGATGTTTGAGATATATGACCAAAAACTCGTCATTTTCATGTTTTATGACTGTTTTCAAGAGCTATTGCCAAAACTTTAGGGGTTCTAGGGCGATTTACAACATCCGTAAGACCGATACATGTTTGAGCGATATGACAAAAAACTCATCCTTGTCGCGCTTTATGGCCGTTTTCATGAGTTATAGCCCACCGTTTTTTGGTTCCAGGGCGATTTACAACTACCGTAAGACCCGATACATGTTTGAAAGATGTGAAAAAAAACTCATCCTTCTCGCGCTATATGGCCGTTTTCATGAGTTATTGCCCACAGTTTTGGGGTTCCAGGGAGATTTACAACTATCGTAAGGCCCGATACATGTTTGAAAGTTATGAACAAAAACACGTTGTTTTCGAGTGTTATAGCCTATTTCATGAGATATTGGCCACACTCTTGCGGTTCTAGGGCGCATCTAGTACATGTTTGGGAGTTAAGACCAAACACTCGTCGTTTTCACATTTAGGGCCGTTTTCATGAGCTATTTCCCTTTGTTTTTGGGTTTTAGGGCGATTTACAACGACCGTGAGAACCGATACATGTGTGAGCCTTATGACTAAAAACTCGTTCTTGTCGCGCTTTATGGCCGTTTTCATGAGTTATTCCCCATAGTTTTGCGGTTCCAAGGTGATTTACAACGACCATTAGACCCGATACATGTCTGAGGAATATGACCAAAAACATGTCCGTGTCGCGCTTTGGGGCCATTTTCATGGGGTATTGCACTCAGTTTTGTGGTTTTAAGGCAATTTACAACGATAGTGAGACCCAATAATTGTTTAAGAGACATGACTAAAACCTCGTTGTTTTGCATTTTATGCCCATTTTCACGAGCTATTGCCCACACACTTGGGCCTCCAGGGCAATTTACAACATCCGTAAGACCCGATATATGCTTGAGCGATATGACCAAAACTCGTCGTTTTCGTGTTGGTGGCTGTTTTCTGGAGATATTGCCCACACTTTTGGGGTTCCAGGGCGCACCTGGTACATGGTTGGTAGTTAAGACCAAAAATTTGTCGTTTTCACATTTAGGGAGTGTTTTCATGAGCTATCGCCCTTAGTTTTGGGGTTTTATGATGATTTAGAATGACCGAGAGAACCGATACATGGTATGACCAAAAACAAGTCATTTTTGTGTATATGGCCATTTTCATGAGCTATTGCCCACAATTTTGTGGTTCCAGGGAGATTTATAATGACCATAAAACCCGATACATGTTTGATGGATATGACAAAAAACTCATCCATGTCGCGCTGTATGGCCGTTTTCATGTGTTATTGCCCACAGTTTCGGGGTTTTAGGACGATTTACACCGATAGTGAAACCCGATAGATGTTTGAGATATATGACCAAAAACTCGTCATTTTCATGTTTTATGACTGTTTTCACGTGCTATTGCCAAAACTCTAGGGGTTCTAGGGCGATTTACAACATCCGTAAGACAGATAAATGTTTGAGCGATATGACAAAAAACTCATCCTTGTCCCGCTTTATGGCCGTTTTCATGAGTTATAGCCCACCGTTTTTGTGTTCCAGGGTGATTTACAACTACCGTAAGACCCCATACATGTTTGAAAGATATGAACAAAAACACGTTGTTTTCAAGTGTTATGGCCTATTTCATGAGATATTGCCCACACTCTTGGAGTTCCAGGGCGCATCTAGTACATGTTTGGGAGTTAAGACCAAACACTCGTCGTTTTCACATTTAGGGCCGTTTTCATGAGCTATTGCCCTTAGTTTTTGGATTTTAGGGCGATTTACAACGACCGTGAGAACCGATACATGTGTGAGCGTTATGACCAAAAACTCGTCCTTGTCGCACTTTATGGCCGTTTTCATGAGCTATTGCCCATAGCTTTGGGGTTCCAGGGTGATTTACAACGACCATTAGACCCGATACATGTTTGAGGAATATGACCAAAACCTTGTCCTTGTCGCGCTTTGTGGCCATTTTCATGGGCTATTACACTCAGTTTTGTGGTTTTAAGGCAATTTACAACGATAGTGAGACCCAATAAATGTTTAAGAGACCTGACCAAAACCTCGTTGTTTTCGCGTTTTATGCCCATTTTCATGAGCTATTGCCCACACACTTGGGCCTCGAGGGAGATTTACAACATCCGTAAGACCTGATATATGCTTGAGCGATATGACCAAAACTCGTCGTTTTCGTGTTTATGGTCGTTTTCTTGAGATATTGCCCACACTTTTGGGGTTCCAGGACGCACCTAGTACATGGTTGGGAGTTGAGACCAAAAAATCATTGTTTTCACATTTAGGGAGTTTTTTCATGAGCTATCGCCCTTAGTTTTGCGGTTTTATGATGATTTAGAATGACCGTGAGAACCGATACATGTTGAGTGCTATGACCAAAAACTCGTCATTTTTGTGTGTATGGCCGTTTTCATGAGTTATTGCCCACAATTTTGTGGTTCCAGGGAGATTTACAATGACCATAAAACCCGATACATGTTTGATAGATATGACAAAAAACTTATCCATGTCGCGTTGTATGGCCGTTTTCATGTGTTATTGCCCATAGTTTCGGGGTTTTAGGGCGATTTACACCGATAGATGTTTGAGATATATGACCAAAAACTCGTCATTTTCGTGTTTTATGACTGTTTTCATGAGCTATTGCCCAAACTTTTGGGGTTCTAGGGCGATTTACAACATTCGTAAGACCCGATACATGTTTGAGCAATATGACAAAAAACTCGTCGTTTTCGTGTTTTATGGCCGTTTTCATGAGCCCATAGTTTTGGGGTTCTACGGCGATCTACAACGACCGTAAGACCCGATACATGATTGAGAGATATGACCAAAAACTCATCCTTGTCGCGCTTTATGGACGTTTTCATGAGTTATTGCCCACAGTTTTGGCGTTTCAGGGCGATTTACAACTACCGTAAGACCCGATACATGTTTGAAAGATATGAACAAAAACACGTTGTTTTCGAGTGTTATGGCCTATTTCATGCGATATAGTCCACACTCTTGGGGTTCCAGGGCGCATCTTGTACATGTTTGGGAGTTAAGACCAAACACTCATTGTTTTCACATTTAGGGCCATTTTCATGCCTATTTCCCTTAGTTTTTGGGTTTTAGGGCGATTTACAACGACCATGAGACCTAATACATGTGTGAGCGTTATGACCAAAAACTCGTCCTTGTCACGCTTTATTGCCGTTTTCATGAGCTATTGCCCATAGTTTTGGGGTTCCAGGGTGATTTACAACGACCATTAGACCCGATACATGTTTGAGGAATATGAAGGAAAACTTGTCCTTGTCGCGCTTTGTGGCCATTTTCATGGGCTATTGCACTCAGTTTTGTGGTTTTAAGGCAATTTACAACGATAGTGAGACCCAAGCAATGTTTAAGAGACATGACCAAAACCTCATTGTTTTCGCATTTTATGCCCATTTTCATGAGCTATTGCCCACAGACTTGGGCCTCCAAGGCGATTTACAACATCCATAAGACCCGATATATGCTTGAGCGATATGACCAAAACTCGCTTTTTCGTGTTTATGGCCATTTTTGCTTGAGATATTGCCCACACTTTTGGGGTTCCAGGGCGCACCTGGTACATGTTGGGAGTTAAGATCAAAAAATCGTTGTTTTCACATTTAGGGAGTGTTTTCATGAGCTATCGCCCTTAGTTTTGGGGTTATATGACGATTTAGAATGACCGTGAGAACCGATACATGTTTGAGTGCTATGACCAAAAACTCGTCATTTTTGTGTGTATGGCCGTTTTCATGAGCTATTGCCCACAATTTGCTGGTTCCACGGAGATTTACAATGACCATAAAACCCGATACATGTTTGATAGATATGACCAAAAACTTATCCATGTCGCGTTGTATGGCCGTTTTCATGTGTTATTGCCCATAGTTTCGGGGTTTTAGGGCGATTTACATCGATTGTGAAACCCAATAGATGTTAAAGATATATGACCAAAAACTCGTCATTTTCGTGTTTTATCACTGTTTTCAAGAGCTATTGCCCAAACTATTAGGGTTCCAGGGCGATTTACAACATCCGTAAGAACCGATACATGGTTGAGCGATATGACAAAAAACTCGTTGTTTTCGTGTTTTATGGACGTTTTCATGAGCTATTGCCCATAGTTTGGGGGTTCCACGGCAATCTACAACGACCGTAAGACCCGATACATGTTTGAGAGATATTACCAAAAACTCATCCTTGTCGCGCTTTATGGCCGTTTTCATGAGTTATTGCCCACAGTTTTGGGGTTCCAGGGCGAGTTACAACTATCGTAAGACCCGATACATGTTTGAAAGATATGAACAAAAACACGTTGTTTTCGAGTGTTATGGCCTATTTCATGAGATATTGCCCACACTCTTGCAGTTCTAGGGCGCATCTAGTACATGTTTGGGAGTTAAGACCAAACATTCGTCGTTTTCACATTTAGGGCCGTTTCCATGAGCTATTTCCCTTTGTTTTGGGGTTTTAGGGCGATTTATAACGACCGTGAGAACCGATACATTTGTGAGCCTTATGACTAAAAACTCGTCCATGTTGCGCTTTATGGCCGTTTTCATGAGCTATTCCCCACAGTTTTGCGGTTCCAAGGTGATTTACACCGATAGATGAATGAGGAATATGACCAAAAACTTTTCCTTGTCGCGCTTTGGGGCCATTTTCATGGGCTATTGCACTCAGTTCTGTGGTTTTAAGGCAATTTACAATGATAGCGAGACCCAATAATTGTTTAAGAGATATGACTAAAACCTCGTTGTTTTCGCATTTTATGCCCATTTTCATGAGCTATTGCCAACACACTTGGGCCTCCGGGGCAATTTACAACATCCGTAAGACCCGATATATGCTTGCGCGATATGACCAAAACTCGTCGTTTTCGTGTTTGTGGCTGTTTTCTTGAGATATTGCCCACACTTTTGGGGTTCCAGGGCGCACCTGGTACATGGTTGGGAGTTAAGACCAAAAATTTGTTGTTTTCATATTTAGGGAGTGTTTTCATGAGCTATCGCCCTTAGTTTTGGGTTTTATGATGATTTAGAATGACCGACAGAAACGATACATGTTTGAGTGATATGACCAAAAACTCGTCATTTTTGTGTATATGGCCGTTTTCATGAGCTATTGTCCACAATTTTGTGGTTCTAGGGAGATTTACAATGACCATAAAACCAGATACATGTTTGATGGATATGACAAAAAACTCATCCATGTCGCGCTGTAAGGCCGTTTTCATGTGTTATTGCCCATAGTTTCGGGGTTTTAGGACGATTTTCACCGATAGTGAAACCCGATAGATGTTTGAGATATATGACCAAAAACTCGTCATTTTCATGTTTTATGACTGTTTTCACGAGCTATTGCCAAAACTTTAGGGGTTCTAGGGCGATTTAAAACATCCGTAAGACCGATACATGTTTGAGAGATATGACAAAAAACTCGTCGTTTTCGTGTTTTATGGCCATTTTCATGAGCTATTGCCCACACTTGCGGGTCCTAGAGCGATTTACAATGGTCGTAAGAAACGATACATGTTTGAGAGATATTACCAAAAAATCGTCCTTGTCGCGCTTTATGGCCGTTTTCATGAGCTATTACCCATATTTTTAGGGTTCCAGGGCGATTTACAACTATCATAAGACCCGATACATGTTTGAAAGATATGAACAAAAACTCATTGTTTTCGAGCATTATGGCCTATTTCATGAGATATTTCCCACACTTTGGAGGTTCCAAGGCGTATATGGTACATGTTTGGGAGTTAAGACCAAACAATCATCATTTTCTCATTTAGGGCTGTTTGCATGAGCTATTGCCCTTAATTTCGGGGTTTTAGGGCGATTTACAACGACCGTGAGAACCGATACATGTGTGAGTGTTATGACCAAAAACTCGTCTTTTTCGCGTTTAATGGCCGTTTTCATGAGCTATTGCCCATAGTTTTGGGGTTCTAGGGCGATTTACAATGACCATTAGACCCGATACATGTTTAAGAAATATGACCAAAAACTCGTCCTTCTCGCACTTTGTGGCTATTTTCATGGGCTATTGCCCTCAGTTTTGTGGTTTTAGGGTAATTTACAACAATAGTGAGACCCAATAAATGTTTGAGAGATAAGACCAAAAACTCGTCGTTTTCGCGTGTTATGACCATTTTCATGAGCTATTTCCCACACATTTGGTCCTCCATGGCAATTTACAACATCCGTAAGACCCGATATATATTTGAGTGATATGACCTAAACTCATCCTTGTCGCACTTTATGGACGTTTTCTTGAGATATTTCTCACACTTTTAGGGTTCCTGGGTGCACCTGGTACATGTTTGGGAGTTAAGACCAAAAAATCACCGTTTTCATGTTTAGGGCTATTTTCATCAGCTATCGCCCTTAGTTTTGCGGCTTTATGACGATTTACAACGACCGTGAGAACCGATATATGTTCGAGTGTTATGACCAAAAACTGGTCATTTTCGTGTTTATGGCCGTTTTGATGAGCTATTGCCCACAGTTTTGTGGTTCTTGGGAGATTTACAATGACCATAAGACCCGATACATGTTTGATAGATATGAAAAAAAAACTCGTCCTTGTCGTGCTTTATGGTCGTTTCGATGTGTTATTGCCCACAGTTTCGGGGTTTTAGAGCGATTTACACCGATGATGAAACCCGATAGATGTTTGAGATATATGACCAAAAACTCATCATTCTCATGTTTTATGACTGTTTTCATGAGCTATTGCCCAAACTTTTGGGGTTTCTAGGGCGATTTACAACATCTGTAAGACCTAATACATGTTTGAGCAATATGACAAAAAACTCGTCGTTTTCGTGTTTTATGGCCGTTTTCATGAGCTATTGCCCATGGTTTTGCGGTTTCAGGGCGATTTAGAATGGCCGAAAGACCTAATGCATGTTTGCGAGATATGACCAAAAAATCGTCATTTCCGCGCTTTATGGCCATTTTCCTGAGCTATTGCCCACAGTTTTGGGGTTCTAGGGGGATTTACAACTACCGTAAGACCCGATACATGTTTGAAAGATATGAACAAAAACTCATTGTTTTCGAGTGTTATGGCCTATTTCATGAGATATTGTCCACACTTCTGGGGTTCCAAGGAGCATCAAGTACATGTTTGGGAGTTAAGACAAAACACTCCTCGTTTTCACATTTAGGGTCGTTTTCATGAGCTATTGCCCTTAGGGTTTTATGAAGAGTTACAACAACCGTGAGAACCGATACATGTTTGAGTGTTATGACCAAAAATTCATCATTTTCGTGTTTATGGCCGTTTTCATGAGCTATTACCCATAATTTTTGGGTTCTAGGGAGATTTACTATGACCATAAGACCCGATACATGTTTGATAGATATGACAAAAAAACTCGTACTTGTCGCGCTTTATGGCCATTTTCATGTGTTATTGGCCATAGTTTCGGTGTTTTGGGGCGATTTGCACCGATAGTGAAACCTGATATATGTTTAAGAGACATGACAAAAACCTCGTTGTTTCACGTTTTATGCCCATTTTCATGAGCTATTGCCCACACACTTGGGCCTCCAGGGCGATTTACAACATCCGTAAGACCCGATATATGCTTGAGCGATATAACCAAAACTCGTCGTTTTCGTGTTTATGGCCGTTTTCTTGAGATATTGCCAACACTTTTGGGGTTCCAGGGTGCACCTGGTACATGGTTCGGAGTTAAGACCAAAAAATCGTTGTTTTCACATTTAGGGAGTGTTTTCATGAGCTATCGCCCTTAGTTTTGGAGTTTTATGATGATTTAGAATGACCGTGAGAACCGATACATGTTTGAGTGCTATGACCAAAAAATCATTATTTTTGAGCGTATGTACGTTTTCATGAGCTATTGCCCACAATTTTGTGGTTCCAGGGAGATTTACAATGACCATAAGACCCGATACATGTTTGATAGATATGACAAAAAACTCGTCCTTGTTGTGCTTTATGGTCGTTTCGATGTGTTATTGCCCACAGTTTCGGGGTTTTAGGGCGATTTATACCGATCGTGAAACCCGATAGATGTTTGAGATATATGACCAAAAACTCATCATTCTCGTGTTTTATGACTGTTTTCATGAGCTATTGCCCAAACTTTTGGGGTTTCTAGGGCGATTTACAACATCCGTAAGACCTAATACATGTTTGAGCAATATGACAAAAAACTCATCGTTTTCGTGTTTTATGGCCGTTTTCATGAGCTATTGCCCACGGTTTTGCGGTTTCAGGGCGATTTAGAATGGCCGAAAGACCCGATGCATGTTTGCGAGATATGACCAAAAAATCGTCATTTTCGCGCTTTATGGCCATTTTCATGAGCTATTGCCCACACTTTTGGGGTTCTAGGGGGATTTACAACTACCGTAAGACCCGATACATGTTTGAAAGATATGAACAAAAACTCGTTGTTTTCTAGTGTTATGGCCTATTTCATGAGATATTGTCCACACTTCTTGGGTTCCAGGGAGCATCAAGTACATGTTTAGGAGTTAAGACAAAACACTCCTCGTTTTCACATTTAGGGTCGTTTTCATGAACTATTGCCCTTAGGGTTTTATGACGATACATGTTTGAGTGTTATGACCAAAAATTCATCATTTTTGTGTTTATGGCCATTTTCATGAGCTATTACCCATAATTTTTGGGTTCTAGGGAGATTTACTATGACCATAAGACCCGATACATGTTTGATAGATATGACAAAAAAACTCGTACTTGTCGCGCTTTATGGCCATTTTCATGTGTTATTGGCCATAGTTTCGGGGTTTTGGGGCGATTTACACCGATAGTGAAACCTGATATATGTTTAAGAGACATGACCAAAACCTCGTTTTTTCACGTTTTATGCCCATTTTCATGAGCTATTGCCCACACACTTGGGCCTCCAGGGCGATTTACAACATCCGTAAGGCCCGATATATGCTTGAGCGATATAACCAAAACTCGTCGTTTTCGTGTTTATAGCCGTTTTCTTGAGATATTGCCAACACTTTTGGGGGTTCCAGGGTGCACCTGGTACATGGTTCGGAGTTAAGACCAAAAAATCGTTGTTTTCACATTTAGGGAGTGTTTTGATGAGCTATCGCCCTTAGTTTTCGGGTTTTATGACGATTTAGAATGATCGTGAGAACCGATACATGTTTGAGTGCTATGACCAAAAAATCATTATTTTTGAGCGTATGTACGTTTTCATGAGCTATTGCCCACAATTTTGTGGTTCCAGTGAGATTTACAATGACCATAAAACTCGATACATGTTTGATAGATATGACAAAAAACTCGTCATAGTCGCGCTGTAAGGCCGTTTTCATGTGTTATTGCCCACAGTTTCGGGGTTTTAGGGCGATTTACACCGATAGTGAAACCCGATAGATGTTTGAGATATATGAACAAATATTCGTCATTTTCATGTTTTATGACTGTTTTCATGAGCTATTGCCCAAACTTTTGGGGTTCCAGGGTGATTTACAACATTCGTAAGACCCGATACATGTTTGAGCGATATGACAAAAAACTCATCGTTTTCGTGTTTTATGACTGTTTTCATGAGATATTGCCCACACTTGCGGGTCCTAGGGCGATTTACAACGGTCGTAAGACACGATACATTATTGAGAGATATTACCAAAAACTCGTTATTTTCATGTTTTATGGCTGTTTTCATGAGCTATTGCCCACATTTTGGGGTTCCGGGGCGATTTACATCGGCCGTAAGACCCGATACATGTTTGAGAGATATGACCAAAAACTAATCCTTGTCGTGCTTTATGGCTGTTTTCATGAGCTGTTACCCACAGTTTTGGGGTTCTAAACCCTAAACCGATACCGAGGACTACTGACCGAGAACTACTGACCGAGGACTAGCGACCGAGAACTACAGACCGAGGACTACCGACCGAGAACTACTGACCGAGGACTGCCGACCGAGGACTACCGACCGAGGACTACTAACCGAGAACTACTGACCAAGAGCCGATACATATTTGAGATGTTTTATGGTTGTGTTCATGAGCTATTGCCCACACTTTTGGGGTTCCAGGGCAAAGCGACTCGAACGGTTAAGTACCACGCACGGGGACTCCGCAAAAATGGGAACCACCACGCGGCTCGGGAACTCACCAAGTAAGAGAGCTGCCTTGGACTCGCCAAGCGACTGGCTCTCCGGGCCAGGGGAGGAGAAGCGTTACAAACAACGCATTCACAACCTACAACAGGAACACGATCAATATGGTCGAGCACCACACTCAGGGACTCGCCTACAAATCAGTCCTACTCGCGCTCGAGGACTCGCCACTCAGAGGACGCGAGAGATAAAACAGTGCACAACCAAAACAATACACAAAAGCATACAATCGAGTTATACCCCATTAAAGAGCGGACGCGCTCGGGGACTCGCTCAACCAAAAACAAACACATCACACAATCCTAGTCGCAATACAAGTCGATTGATTCCCCTTGGTATACTTTGCAAAATACATTACAGCATTCGCCATTTGGCATACAACACAAACTGCACAATTACATTGTTTATTCCACAGGCCGTGATGAAGAAGTAGCACCACCCCCCTTGACACGAACAAAAGGCTGCCATGGGTTCGTCAGGTACGTCATCAGCAACTTCGACAACGACGACCGGAATGGCTGCTCCGACTTCATATCGTGATGCTCCGGCTCGGGGTCGCTAGGCGCCAACACCGTCTCCTTGTACGGCAGCAGATTCCCCATAGCCAAGAACAAACTACACATTCAGCATTTGAAAAAACAAAAAACCCAGTTCCCAGCCACCGAAATTCAGCGACCAGCAACTTGGGGACTGGAGAGGAGAAAGAAGCTAAATTCCTAGCCGCCGAAATTCTGAAACTAGGAATTCGGGGACTGGAGAGGAGAAAGAAGTTCAGTTCCCAGCCGCTGAAATTCAGCGACTAGGAACTCGGGGACTAGACATACCTGAATAGCGGCGCCGACCATCCTATAAAATTTCTCGGCGTCGGTCGACGGGATCATGAAGAAAGTGTGCCCACGACGGGACCCAATTTCCGCATCCACGATCTCTGGACTCTGCAGAGACTGGGTGTCAGCCACGCCTGGAAACCATCTAGCCATGAAGAGCGGGAACATCGCCGATGCTCTGGCGGGGGCAGTAGTTGTCGGGGCCGGTGCTTCCGGCACGGACGCAGCCAAGACTGGTTATGATCGCGCCGCCACCACTTCTTCTGCGACTGACGCAACATCGGGCTCTACGGCGCCGTCCTTGGCTGCGACGTCGTCGGCGCCCCTCTTCTGCTTCTTCGTGACCTCCGCGGTCACCACATCTCCGGCAGCCTTTCTCTTCTTGGGGAGGTCGCCCTCTCCCGTGGGGGCGGCCGGTGGAATCTTAGCCACCGAAGGACGGCCAATCTTCTCGGCCCCTGACCTGCACGAGTTCCCACAATCAATATAACAACAACACAAAAAGAGCAAGGAGAATCGGGATGTAGAACCAATACTCACTTAGCGAATGGGAGAACGCGAAGCCCGGTGCGGATGTGGGTAGGCTTGTCCAACTCGGGACCCAGCTTGCGAGTGAGCCCCCTCTCGAAGACATCTGAAGTCCACGACACCGTGGGCTTCCTCGATGAAGAATCCGCAGTCGCCGGGATCTCCGGCTCCGTAGACGCGGCCGCCCTTGATGGCTGCGGTGACTTAGACGTCATCGCCTCAGCTACTTCTTGGCTTGGAACCCCCGAGACCGTCGGCGCAATCGCCGCCAGGGGAACCTCTACCACTACCTCGGTGCCCTCGCCCTCGAACCCCTTTGTCAGGATCGCATCCTTTGGAGCCTTGTGCGAGACTTCGGGGGAACCTTCATCATCGGCGTCGTCATCCAATTCGAAAACCACCGCAGATCTGGACGGTGATGTTGGCCTCTTCGTTGGTGACTTGGGCTTGCGTGCGGGCTTCGACGACGTAGCAGTACGCCGGGACGTGTGCTCCTGCGCGACCTCGTCGCCCCTGTCGTTATCATCTAGACTGCGGCTCGCCTCGAACTCGCGTTGTTTCTGCATACGGGTCTTGCGAGCCACATGCGCTGGGGGAGGAATCTCCTCCTCCTCTGTGTCACTGTAGGAAGAGTCTCCCTCGGAGTCTTCCTCTAGTTCCTGGGGAACCTCTTCATCGAGCGGAGGGAGCCAACCCACCAGCACCTGAAAAAGCTCAGAACCCCCACGAGTAAAACACCAAACGTGGCGACTGAGAACTGAGGTACGGACATAGCGACTGGGAAGAAAACTTACTGTGGGAGCTTCATTCTTCACAGGAGTGTACGGGGCGAGCCCGACCGCCACGCTGGTGAACTCTGCATCTGTGATCTTTTTTAGGGCGGCCTTG
This sequence comes from Avena eriantha, assembly GCA_910589775.1. Lineage (NCBI taxonomy): Eukaryota > Viridiplantae > Streptophyta > Magnoliopsida > Poales > Poaceae > Avena > Avena eriantha. Next base: position 231,195,288 of record OU342746.1, read on the forward strand.
TAGTCCTCAGCATCCCATAACTCCTTGCTGGTTCGGGAGGGGTCATTCTTCCTGCTATATTCATACATCCAATGCGGCCGAGCCGCCAGCGGAACCAGGCTCCACCCGAGCCAGCAGTTGTAGAGATTGATCGAAATCAACCCCTGGTCCTTTAGCTTCTGGATCTGGTCCATCATTTCCGCGATGGCCATCTGCTGGTCTTCGGGAAGCTTCTTCGGTGCCAACCGACGAGGCTAGCTCCTTTCAGTGATGAACTCGGGAAGCCCCACCTCGCCGGAGGGAGTGGATTCTTTTACATAGAACCAGCTCTTCTTCCACTCGCTGGCGGCCTTCTTCGGTAGGAGGAGCTTGACGAAATTGGCTTTCGGCTTAAATTGGAATGTGACGCCACCTGCGGCCAACATCAAACCACCGGACCCCTCGCGCCCGATGCGGCCATGGAAGAGCTCCAGCCACATTGGGAAATACGGTCTGCAGCTGAGATAGCATTCGCAGATGGCGACAAAGATCGCCAGCTGCTCGATGCTATGCGATACGAGATCCGATGGCTTGATCGCGTACAGAAGCGGCGGAAGAAGTGTGAAGTGGGGAATCCCAGACCCCTCTCAAGATGGCTCGGGAAGCAGATGAATTCGTCGGGTCGCGGTTTCGGCTCGGTCTCGGAGGAGGGGCGAACCCGCTAGTTCAACTTGCGGAGGACTCCAGCATCCTTCAAGGACTTGAGCTTGGCTGTTGTGCACTTGGACTTTCCGCATGAGCCTTTGGGAGGCGCCATCAGGTTGGATGTGGAGTCGCCTGGTGCGGAAAAGACGAGTCGGAAGGTTGAAGGCAGGGAGATTGGAGACAGGAAGAACGAATAAGGAAGAATGAAGAATGCGGAGAAGATCTGCGGAGCTGAATCATCACTTCCCTTATATGGGAACGCCACCCGCCAAAATCGGGATAGCCATTTCTCACGTTAATTGAGCCGAAGTTACCGTTGGAAATTCCAACGGATAGTTTGACCAGATTTGATGGTCCAACTCCTTCCTTTCACCTGCCACGCGCCAGTCTTTTTCACTCGCTGAAACGATGACTTGGCAGTAGTAACATTTATTGGGGTGGCAAATGGAAACATGGGGAAATTCTACTTGGTTCTGATGGAGTCCATCGCCGACTCGACTGGACGCCCACATTGGGCTCGCCTACTCCGAACACCAAAGGGACGCCTGCGCCTGCATCAACGATGGCCTCGAGGACTACTGATGGGGATATGCCAAAGGGGGTATGCCTAGCAGGACGCTCCGATTGGGCCAAAGGGCCTATGAGTGCGCCTGGAGGACGACGACTAGACTACGACGGAAGGAGAAGCCCGGCAACTGGAGACTGGAGGCCTAGAAGCGTAACAGAAGCCCAGCCGGATTAGGTCAAAACCTCCGAATCCTTATCTTGTTCAGTGGTAGTTTGTAAACTCTAGCAAGGTGCCTCATATATAAACGTCCCTAGGGTATCCTAAGGACTCACGTTCCATCATACACCCCCTCACGCGACTCGCTGCTTAGACGCCGAGCTCGCCACCCTTGTAACTCGCTCTCTGATAATCCAATCTAGCAGGAGTAGGTCTTTACCCAACGGGGGGCCGAACCTTGAAAAACCCATGTGCATCTGCCCCCATCTCGCACCGCAGATGGCCACCGAGTCTTCCTCATGAAACAATCAATCGCTGCCAGTGGCAGCAACTGCCGTGGCCATTTCCACGACATGAGCTATTGCCCAAACTTTGGGGGTTCCAAGGAAATTTACAACATCCTTATGACCCGATACATGTTTGAGCGATATGAGAAAAAACTCGTCGTTTTCGTGTTTTGTGGCCGTTTTCATGAGCTATTGCCCACAGTTTTGGGGTTCCACAGCGATTTCCAACGGCCATAAGACATGATACCTGTTTGGGAGATGTGACCAAAAACTCATCCTTGTCGCGCTTTATGGCCGTTTTCATGAGTTATTGTCCATAGTTTTGGGGTTCCAGGGCGATTTACAACTACCGTTAGACCCAATACATGTTTGAAAGATATGAACAAAAACTCGTTGTTTTCGAGTGTTATGGCCAATTTCATGATATATTGCCCACACTATTGGGGTTCTAGGGCACACTTGGAACATGTTTGGGAGTTAAGACCAAAAAATCGCCCTTTTCACATTTAGGGCTATTTTCATGAGCTATCAGCCTTAGTTTTGGGGTTTTATGACGATTTACATCGACCGTGAGAACACATAAATGTTTGTGTGCTATGACCAAAAACTCGTCATTTTCGTGTTTATGGTCGTTTTCATGAGCTATTGCCCATAGTTTTGTGGTTCCAGGAAGAATTACGATTACCATAAGATCCGATACAAGTTTGATAGATATGAAAAAAACTCGTCCTTATCGGGCTTTATGGCCATTTTCATGTGTTATTGCCCACAATTTCAGGGTTCCAGGGCGCATCTGGTACATGTTTGGGAGTTATTGCGGGAACCCCAAAAGTGTGGGCAATATCTCATGAAATAGGCCATAACACTCGAAAACAACGAGTTTTTGTTCATATCTTTCAAACATGTATCGGGTGTTACGGTAGTTGCAAATCGCCCTGGAACCCCAAAACTGTGGGCAATAGCTCATGAAAACGGCCATAAAGCGTGACAAGGACGAGTTTTTTTTCATATCTCTCAAACATGTATCGGGTCTTACGGCCGATGTAAATCGCCCGGGAACCCCAAAAGTGTGGGCAATAGCTCATGAAAACGGCCATAAAACATGAAAACGACGAGTTTTTTTGTCATATCGCTCAAACATGTATCGGGTCTTACAGATGTTGTAAATCGCCCTGGAACCCCAAAAGTTTGGGCAATAGCTCATGAAAACAGTCATAAAACACGAAAACGACGACTTTTAGGTCATAGATCTCAAACATCTATCGGGTTTCACTATCGGTGTAAATCGCCCTAAAACCCTGAAATTGTGGGCAATAACACATGAAAATGGCCATAAAGCATGATAAGGACAAGTTTTTTTCATATCTATCAAACTTGTATCGGGTCTTATGATTGTAATTCTTCCTGGAACCACAAAACTATGGGCAATAGCTCATGAAAACGACCATAAACACGAAAATGACGAGTTTTTGGTCAGAACACTCAAACATTTATTGGTTCTCACGGTCATTGTAAATCATCATAAAACCCCCAAACTAAGGGCGATAGCTCATGAAAATAGCCCTGATTGTGAAAACGACGATTTTTTGTCTTAACTCTCAAACATGTTCTAGGTGTGCCCTGGAACCCCAAGAGTGTGGGAAATATCTCATGAAATTGGCCATAACACTCAAAACAATGAGTTTTTGTTCATATCTTTGGAACATGTATTGGGTCTGACGATAGTTGTAAATCGCCCTGGAACCCCAAAACCGTGAGCAATAACTCATGAAAATAGCCATAAAGCGTGACAAGGATGAGTTTTTGGTCATATCTCTCAAACATGTATCATGTCTTATGGCCGTCGTAAATCGCCGTGGAACCCCAAAACTGTCGGTAATAGCTCATGAAAACAGCCATAAAACACGAAAACGACGAGTTTTTTCTCATATCGCTCAAACATGTATCGGGTCATAAGGATGTTGTAAATTGCCCTGGAACCACAAAAGTTTGGGCAATAGCCCATGAAAAGTCATAAAACACGAAAATGATGACTTTTTGGTCATATCTCAAACATCTACCAGGTTTCACTATCGGTGTAAATCGCCGTAAAACCCCGAAAGTATGGGCAATACCACATGAAAATGGCCATAAAGCGCGACAAGGATGAGTTTTTTTGTCATATCTATCAAACATGTATCGGGTGTTATGGTTATTATAAATCTCCCTGGAACAACAAAAATGTGGGCAATAGCTCATGAAAACGGCCATAAACACGAAAATGACGAGTTTTTAGTCATAACACTCAAACATGTATCGGTTTTCACGGTTGTTGTAAATCGTCATAAAAGCCCAAAACTAAGGGCGATAGCTCATGAAAATGGCCCGAAATGTGAAAACGACGAGTATTTGGTCTCAACTCCCAAACATGTACTAGATGTGCCCTGGAACCCCAAAAGTGTGGGCAATATCTCATGAAATTTGCCATAACACTCGAAAGCAACGAGTTTTTGTTCATATCTTTCAAACATGTATTGGGTCTTATGGTAGTTGTACATTGCCCTGGAACCCCAAAACTGTGGGTAATAGCTCATGAAAATGGCCATAAAATGCGAAAATGACGAGTTTTTGGTCATATCTCTCAAATTTGTATCGGTGCTCATGGTTATTGTAAATCGTCATAAAACCCCAAAATTAAGGGCGATAGCTCATCAAAATAGCCCTAAATGTGAAAACGGCGATCTTTTTGATGGGTTCGTAGCATGGAAAACAAAAAAATTCTACCTCGAGAACGAACAAAACCCAGATCTAATCTAGATAAAAGCCAAGATCTAATCTATTAGACATGTGCAACGAGATAGAAAGGAACTGACCCTCGTAGATCCGAAAGCGTTAACAAGATTAGATCTCGTGGTTGATGTAGTCGATCACTTGCCGATCTCAAGATCGTGTGGACGATCCTTCCGGCGCCGCGTTTCGGCAGCGCTTCCGCAGTCGGTCACACGTGCGGAGTCGAAGCAGACCTTCCTCTCCTCGTTCCAGCGAGCAGCGGAGGTAGTAGATCTTCTCCACGGAATCCTAGCAGCACGACGGCGTAGTGGTGGTGGTGGAGTAGAGAATTCTGCAGGGCTTCGCCTATGCCTGTGCAGAAGAAAGGAGGAGGAGAGAGGCGGCAGAGATTGGGAGTTATGGAGCAGGGGTGGAGGGGGCGCCCCTGCCCCTCTATTTAAGGGGGGTGAGGCGCCATGGGAGGGGGAGTCCTTGTAGGACTCCACTCCCTCTAGGGCCGCCGGATTGGGGAGTGGGGGGAGGAGTCCTCCTCCCCCACGACTCCTAGTCTTGACCCACCAGGACTCCTTGATCCCTTCTTTGGTTTTCAAGCAAACTCCAAGAAACCTTCTAGAACCTTTCGGAACATTCCAAAACCTTCTAGAAACCTCATACAAATACTCCGGAACATTTCCTAACTCAGAAAATGATCCCCAATATATGAATCTTATTCTCCGGACCATTCCGGATCTCCTCATGATGTCCCGAATCCAATCCGAGACTCCGAACAACATTCGGTCTCCAACGCATATCCCATATCTACTTAAAACAACTTCGAACCTTAAGTGTGTCACCCTATGATTCGTGAATATGCAGACATGACAGAGACACATCTCCTATAAATAACCATCAGCGGGACCTGGAGATCCATAATGGCTCCCACATACTCACCGATGACTTCGCGATCGATTGAACCACTTATATACGAAACCAATTCCCTTTGTCACGCGATACTATACTTATCCGAGGTTTGATCGTCAGCATCTCCATACCTAGTTCTACCTCGTTACTAATAAGTACTCTTTACTCGTTCTGTGATATGTCATCCCTTGTGACCCAGTCACATGCTTGCAAGCTAACTAGATGACATTCCATCGAGAGGGCCCAGAGCATATCTATCCGTCATATGGATGGACAAATCCCAATCTTGGTCCATGCGCTTCAACACATACTTTCAGAATACCCAATGACACCTTTATGACCACCCAGTTACGAAGCGGTGTTTGATGTCATCAAAGTATCCATTCGGTGATGGTGATTAACACAACCTCATGGTCGAAGGATTAGGTTACTATGCATTTTAAAAGCTTACAGCAATATGAACTTAATGACTTGACCTTATGCTACGCTTACTATGGGTGTGTGTCCATCATATCATTCTCCTAATGACATAACCTTGTTATTAATCACATCCTAATGTCCATGATCAGGAAACCATGATCATCAATTAATCAACAAGCTAGTTCAACAAGAGGCTTACTAGGGACTCTCTTATGTTTACAAAACACACATGTATTAGTGTTTCCTAATAATACAATTATAGCATGGGATGTAAACATTCATCATAAACACAAAGATATAATAATAATCACTTTTATTATTGCCTCTTGGGCATATCTCCAACAGTCTCCCACTTGCACTAGAGTCAATAATCTAGATTACATGGTAATATACCTAACACCCATGGCGTTCTGGTGTTGGTCATGCTTTGCCCTAGGGAGAGGTTTAGTCAACGGATCTGCCACATTTAGATCAGTGTGTACTTTGTAAATATTTATGTCACCATCTCGGACATACTCGCGAATAGCGTGGAAACGTAGCTTGATGTGCTTCAGCTTGCTATGTGACCTTGGTTCCTCCGCATTAGCTATGGCACCTGTGTTGTCACAGTAGATGGCCATCGGGTCCAACGCACTGGGAACCACGCCAAGTTCAGTAATGAATTCCTTCATCCAAACGGCTTCTTGTGCAGCCTCCGAAGCAGCTATGTATTCCGATTCAGTTGAAGATTTCGCCACAACGCTTTGCTTCGCACTCCTCCAGCTCACTACAGCACCATTCAAAATAAATACGTATCCCGACTGTGACTTCGAGTCATCCGGATCAGTGTTCCAACTAGCATCGGTGTAACCGTTTACAACAAGCTGTTCATCACCTCCATAAGAAAGAACCATATCCTTAGTCCTATTTAGGTACTTTAGGATATTCTTGACCGCTGTCTAGTGTTCCATTCCAGGATCACTTTGATATCTGCTAGTCAAACTAACAGCATGTGCTATATCCGGTCTTGTACACAGCATGTCATACATGATAGAACCTATGGCCAAGGCATAGGGAATATTATTCATCTTTTCTCTATCTTCTGCCGTAGCTCGACTTTGAATCTTACTCAAGGTCTTACCTGACAACATGGGCACGAACCCTTTCTTGCTATCTTCCATTCTAAACTTCTTTAGAACTTTGTCCAAGTATGTACTTTGTGAAAGCACTATTAGGCGTCTTGATCTATCTCTATAAATCTTGATGCCTAGAATATATGCCGCTTCACCAAGATCCTTCATTGAAAAACTTTTATTCAAATAGGTTTTGACGCTATTAAGAAGTTCTATATCATTCCCAATCAACAATATGTCATCTACATATAGTACTAGGAATGCTACAGAGCTCTCACTCACTTTCTTGTAAATACAAGCTTCTCCATAAGTTTGTATAAATCCAAAGTTTTTGATTACTTTATCAAAACGTTGATTCCAACACCGGTATGCTTGCTTCAGTCCATAAATGGAGCGCTGAAGTTTGCATACCTTGTCAGCATCTTTAGGATCGACAAAACCCTTGGGTTGTACCATATACAACTCTTCCTCAATGTCACCATTAAGGAACGCCATTTTGACATCCATCTGCCAAATCTCATAATCGAAATATGCAGCAATTGCTAACAAAATCCTCACAGACTTTAGCTTCGCTACTGGTGAGAATGTCTCATCATAGTCAACTCCTTGAATTTGTCGGAACCCTTTCGCGACAAGTCGAGCTTTATAGACGGTAACATTACCATCAGCATCTGTTTTTCTCTTGAAAATCCATTTGTTCTCGACAGCCTTACGGCCATCCGGTAAGTCCACCAAAGTCCATACTTGGTTTTCGTACATGGATCCCATTTCGGATTTCATGGCTTCTAGCCATTTGTCAGAATCTGGGCTCACCATAGCTTCTTCATACGTCGTAGGGTCATCAGCGTTGTCCACCAACATGACGTTCAAGGCAGAGTCATACCAATCAGGAGTGGTACGAACCCTCGTTGACCTGCGAGGTTCAGTAGTAACTTCGTTTGAAGTTTCATGATCATTATCATTAGCTTCCTCTCCAATTGGTGCAGGCGGCACAAAAACATCTTCCGGTCCTGCGCTACTCTCAAATCCGAGAGAAGGTTCAATAACCTCATCGAGTTCTACTTTCCTTCCAGTCACCTCCTTCGAGAGAAACTCCTTCTCAAGAAAGGATCCATTCTTTGCAACGAAAAATTTACCTTCGGATCTATGATAGAAGGTATACCCAATTGTTTCTTTAGGGTATCCTATGAAGACGCATTTCTCTGCTTTGGGTTCTAGCTTATCAGGTTGTAACTTCTTTACGTATGCCTCGCAACCCCAAACTTTAAGGAACGACAACTTAGGTTTCTTACCAAACCACAATTCGTACGGTGTCGTTTCAACGTATTTAGATGGTGCCCTATTTAAAGTGAATGCGGCTGTCTCTAATGCATAGCCCCAAAATGATAACGGTAAATCTGTAAGAGACATCATAGACCGAACCATATATAAGAGAGTTCGATTACGACGTTCGGACACACCATTATGCTGTGGTGTTCCCGGCGGTGTCAACTGTGAAAGTATTCCACATTTCTTTAAATGCATGCCAAACTCATAACTCAGATATTCACCTCCGCGGTCAGAACGCAGAAACTTAATCTTCTTGTTACGATGATTTTCCACTTCACTCTGAAATTCCTTAAACTTCTCGAAACTTTCGGACTTATGTTTCATAAAGTAGACATACCCATATCTACTCAAGTCATCCGTGAAAGTGAGAACATAACGATATCCACCACGCGATGCTACACTCATTGGACCGCACACATCGGTATGTATTATTTCCAATAAGTCTGTAGCTCGCTCCATTGTACCAGAGAATGGACTCTTAGTCATTTTTCCCATTAGACATGCTTCGCATCTTTCAAGTGATTCAAGAAGTCCATCAGAATGGAGTTTCTTCATATGCTTCACTCCAATGTGACCAAGACGACAGTGCCACATGTATGTAGAATTATCATTCAATTTTATTCGTTTAGCATCTATGTTGTGAACATGTGTATCACTACTATCGAGATTCAGTAAGAATGAACCATTCATCTCAGGTGCATTACCATAAAAGATATTACTCATATAAATCGAACAACCTTTATTCTCGGACTTAAAAGAGTAACCGTCTCGCAATAAACATGATCCAGATATAATGTTCATGCTTAACGCAGGCACCAAATAACAATTATTTAAATTTAAAACTAATCCTGAAGGTAGATGTAGAGGGAGCGTGCCGACGGCGATCACATCAACCTTGGAGCCATTTCCAACGCGCATCGTCACCTCGTCCCTTGCCAGTCTTCGTTTATTCCACAGCTCCTATTTCGAGTTACAAATATGAGCAACCGAACCAGTATCAAATACCCAGGCACTACTACGATTACTAGTAAGATACACATTTATAACACATATATCAAATATACCTTTCTTCTTGATGTTGCCGTTCTTCAGATCCGCCAGGTACTTGGGGCAGTTACGCTTCCAGTGACCAGCACCCTTGCAGTAGAAGCACTCAGTTTCAGGCTTAGGACCAGCCTTGGGCTTCTTAGCAGGTGCGGCAGCTTTCTTGCCGTCCTTCTTGAAGTTGCCCTTGTCCTTAGGCTTGCCTCGTCTCTTGAAATTGGTGGTCTTATTGACCATCAACACTTGGTGCTCCTTCTTGATCTCCACTTCAGCAGTTTTCAACATGGACGACAGTTCAGGCAACGTCTTGTTCATGCAGTGCATGTTGTAGTTCATCACAAAGTTCTTGTAACTTGGTGGCAGTGATTGAAGGAGACGGTGAATCCCCAATTCATTAGGAATCGATATTCCCAACTCTTGGAGCTTGTTTGCGTACCCAGACATGGTGAGCACGTGCTCGCTAACAGAGCTTCCCTCTTCCATCTTACAGTTAAAGAACTTTTCGGAGGCCTCATAGCTCTCCATGGCCGCGCAAGTCTCAAAAATTAGCCTGAGCTCCTTAATGATCTCGAACGGGTCGTGGTGCTCAAAACGCTTCTGGAGCTCCGCTTCTAAACCGTACAGGATGGCACACTGAACTGTGGAGTAATGATTTTTCCGAGTGGCGAAAACATTCTTTTCGTCATCGGTGGCATTATCTGCAGGTGGGTCACCTAGCGGTGCTTCGAGCACATAGGTCAACTGACCAGCCCTGAGGACGATCTTCAGTCCACGGAACTAGTCCGTGAAATTGCTTCCATTGTTCGTAAGCTTTTCTTTCTCTAGGAACGCATTGAAATTGATGGAGGGGGTCGCCATAATCTACAACAATTTGCAAGTAGTTTTAGACTAAGTTTATGACAAATTGAGTTCAAATTTAATTTTAAAACTAACTAGGTGAACTCCCACTCAAAACAACATCCCTCACATTGTCTTAGTGATTACACGAACCAAGTCCACTACACCAAGTCCGATCTTCACGAGCGAAGATGTAGTTTCATCGGCGAACAATCTTCATGTTCATCATATCATTTATATGACTCATGCTCTACCTTTCGGTATTCCGTGTTCCGAGACCATGTCTGTTCATGCTAGGCTCGTCAAGATAACCTTAGTTTCCGCATGTGCAAATCTGGCTTGCACCCGTTGTATGCACACGTAGAATCTATCACATCCGATCATCACGAGATGCTTCGAAACGACGAGTCTTAGCAACGGCGCCAACTAAGGGTGAACACTTTATTACTTGATATTTAGTGAGAGGGATCATCTTATAATGCTACCGTCGCGATCTAAGAAATACAATATGCATAAAGGATTAACATCACAGGCAATTCATAATTAGTGTGATATGATATGGCCTTTTCTTCTTGCGCCTTTGATCTCCATCTCCAAAGCACGAACATGATCTCCATCATCACTAGCATTGCGTGAAGGTCAGTGGCGCTGCTTCATGGTTGTCCATCATCACTAGCAACTATTACAACTACTTGGAATAAAGCTATTACAAGATGAATAGACACGCAGGTCTTAACAGAATAAAAGACAACCATTAGGCTCTTGTCGGCTGCCATATTACAACAAGGATCATTGCATACATCAAATACAATCACAATCACATGATGGACATATCACATCACAAAACCCCTACAAAACCAAGTTAGACGCCTCTAATTTTCTTTGCATATTTTACGTGGTTTGGGGCTTTCGCATAAGACTGATCTTACCTACGAACAAGGACCACAACGTTGATACAAGTGTTGTCAGATACTCATTGTAAATTGAATCTTAACTATGGTGGGAGAGACAGACACCCGCAAAGCCACTTGTGCAAAGCAAGTTGCACGTCAAGCGTGGAGCAATTCTCATGTGCGATGACATGTAATGTTAGCCCGAGCCGCTTCATCCCACCATGCCGCAAGATGCAAAGTACACGCTAAGACACCGACAACAAAAGCATCAACGCCCACAAAAACATTGTGTTCTACTCGTGCAACAGATCTACGCATAGATACGGCTCTGATACCACTGATGGATTCGTAGCATGGAAAACAAAAAATTTCTACCGCGAGAATGAACAAAACCCAGATCTAATCTAGATAAAAGCCAAGATCTAATATATTAGACATGTGCAATGAGATAGAAAGGAACTAACCCTTGTAGATCCGAAAGCGTTAACGAGATTAGATCTCGTGGTTGATGTAGTCGATCACTTGCCAATCTCAAGATCGTGTGGACGATCCTTCCGGCGCCGCGTTTCGGCAGCGCTTCCGCAATCGGTCACACGTGCGGAGTCGAAGCAGATCTTCCTCTCCTCGTTCCAGCGAGCAGCGGAGGTAGTAGATCTTCTCCACGGAATCCCAGCATCACGAAGGCGTAGTGGTGGTGGTGGAGTAGAGAATTCTGCAGGGCTTCGCCTATGCCTGTGCAGAAGAAAGGAGGAGGAGAGAGGCGGCAGAGATTGGGAGTTATGGAGCACGGGTGGAGGGGGCGCCCCTACCCCTATATTTAAGGGGGGGGTGAGGCGCCATGGGAGGGGGAGTACTTGTAGGACTCCCATCCCTCTAGGGCCGGCGGATTGGGGAGTGGGGGGAGGAGGCCTCCTCCCCCACGACTCCTAGTCTTGACCCACCAGGACTCCTTGATCCCTTCTTTGGTTTTCAAGCAAACTCCAAGAAACCTTCCAGAACCTTCCGGAACATTCCAAAACCTTCTAGAAACCTCATACATATACTCCGGAACATTTCCTAACTCAGAAAATGATCCCCAATATATGAATCTTATTCTTCGGACCACTCCGGATCTCCTCGTGATGTCTCGAATCCAATCCGAGACTCCGAACAACATTCGGTCTCCAACGCATATTCCATATCTACTTAAAACAACTTTGAACCTTAAGTGTGTCACCCTACGGTTCGTGAATATGTAGACATGACAAAGACACATCTCCTATCAATAACCATCAGCGGGACCTGGAGATCCATAATGGCTCCCACATACTCAACGATGACTTCGCGATCGATTGAACCACTTACATACGAAACAAATTCCCTTTGTCACGCGATACTATACTTATCCGAGGTTTGATCGCCAACATCTCCATACCTAGTTCTACCTCGTTACTGATAAGTACTCTTTACTCATTCCGTGATATGTCATCCCTTGTGACCCAGTCACATGCTTGCAAGCTAACTAGATGACATTCCACCGAGAGGGCCCAGAGCATATCTATCCGTCATATGGATGGACAAATCCCAATCTTGGTCCATGCGCTTCAACACATACTTTCAGAATACCCAATGACACCTTTATGACCACCCAGTTACGAAGCGGTGTTTGATGTCATAAAAGTATCCATCCGGTGATGGTGATTAACACAACCTCATGGTCGAAGGATTAGGTTACTATGCATTTTAAAAGCTTACAGCAATATGAACTTAATGACTTGATCTTATGCTACGCTTACTATGGGTGTGTGTCCATCATATCATTCTCCTAATGACATAACCTTGTTATTAATCACATCCTAATGTCCATGATCAGGAAACCATGATCATCAATTAATCAACAAGCTAGTTCAACAAGAGGCTTACTAGGGACTCTCTTATGTTTACAAAACACACATGTATTAGTGTTTCCTAATAATACAATTATAGCATGGGATGTAAACATTCATCATAAACACAAAGATATAATAATAATCACTTTTATTATTGCCTCTTGGGCATATCTCCAACACTTTTGGTCTTAACTCCCAAACATGTTCTAGGTGTGCCCTGGAACCCCAAAAGTGTGGGCAATAGCTCATGAAAACGGCCATAAACACGAAACGACGAGGTTTGGTCATATCACTCAAACATGTATCGGAACTTACGAATATTGTAAATCGCCTGGATGCCCAAATGTGTGGGCAATAACTCATGAAAATGGGCATAAAACGCAAAAACGACGAGTTTTTGGTCATATCTCTCAAACATTTATTAGGTCTCACTATCGTTGTGAATTGCCCAAAAACCACAAAACTGAGGGCAATAGCCCATGAAAATGGCCACAAAGCACGACAAGGACGACTTTTTGGTCATATTTCTCAAACATGTATCGGGTCTAATGGCCATTGTAAATTGCCATGGAACCCCAAAACTATGGGCAATAGCTCATGAAAACAGCCATTAAACACGAAAAAGACGAGTTTTTGGTCATAACACTCACACATGTATCACTTCTGACAGTCATTGTAAATCTCCTGGAACCTCAAAACTACGGGCAATAGCTCATGAAAATGGCCCTAATTGTGAAAACTGGAAGAGTTGTGCCCAGAGTGGGCCGCCAATAGAGGGGAAGGACCGCGCTCGACCTCTTTCTTGGCCCTTGAGGTCGCGACTCCTGATTCCTTTAAAAATTGGACGTCGCTAGAAGATGACAACGCCTCTTGACTACAAGACAAAACCTACATTGAGAAAGGGAAAACTCCGGGACAAGCCAACAAAGGCACAAGAGAAACTTACCAGTCAAACTTGTCAAAATAAAATGTGGCCTCCACCGACTCCGACGAAGACTCCTTGGGCAATCGCATCTTCTTGCGAGAAGACGGTGCCACAACCCTCACAGGAACGGCAGGAATTGGCGACTCCGCACCAACGCCCGTACCTTCCGGAGTCGAAGGAGACGACGCGTTGGAATCCTCCTTACGTGAACGCTTGCGAGTATCCAGACTATCGGACTCGGGGGCTTCCTCCTCCACATCAGAACGGACAGTCGACTCAGAGTCATCCTCTTCAAAGGATTCACGAGGACTAATCCCCTCAGGGAGAGGGGGAATACAAGGCGACACCACCCAATTCTGCGTACAGATAACAAAATTCAGGAAAAAAAGCAAGTAAGCAACAGAAAAGCAATCAACAAAATAAGCTACTGCGTAGCACAACTATACCTTAGGAGGAGGATTCGAAGCATCGAAGGGAGGAATAACTGGCTCACTGGGAAGCACATCCTTGACGGTGTACTTCGTGACCAGTCGAACCCTCTTATCCACCTCACTCGCGGACATGCCATCGGCAGACACGCGAGTGGCATCATCAGCGCCAGTCCATTGAAACATGGGGTGGACTCTGGCTTGCAGGGGCTAGACGCGACGACGCAGCCAAGTACGGATGAGAGCGCAGCCTCCCTCCTCTTTGCCTATGTGACTCTCGAGGTCGCAGACGCGTTGATACAACACGTCTGTCTCCGCGAGCTTGCCATGCATGACTACGTTCTTCCAGGAGCGCATCCTCCTGCACGGCATCGCGGGACCGAAGGGCGCGAGTCCAAAGTGCTCATCGTTGGCCTTCTGATCGCGGATGTAGAACCATTTGTCCCTCCACCCTTGGACGGACTTCGTGAGCTTGATGTCGAAGTAGGTGGCGGATGGGTCGATGTGGATTCCACCACCACCTACATCATACACTAAAGAGCCAGATGCAGACTGGCACGTCAATTTGAAGATGCTCTTGAAAAGGCCAAAGTGTGGCTCGATTCCGAGCCAGCACTCGCAAAGTGTGATGGAGCAAGAGATATGGAGGATCGAATTTGGGGACAGCTGATGGAGCTGGAGCCCGTAGAAACAAAGAAGACCCCTAAAAAATGGGTGAAGATGCAAGGAGATACCACGAATGATGAATGCTAGAAACATCACTTGAAACCGAGCGGGAGGAGCAGGAATGGTCTCACCGCTAGGGACGCACGCGTCAGCGACTGCAGCGGACAGCACTTCGTCTTGGCGAATAAGACGGAGATCAGACGCCTTGATTATGGAAGGGCGCCACGCACCATTCGTGACACGGGTGCCCGCGACCTTCTTCTTCCCGTCGGCGGCGGTGCTAGTGCCCGCAGCAGCGGAGCCGCCCTTCTTCTTCGCCGCGGCAACAGTGGCCGCGGAATCCGCAGCAGCACCTCCCTTCTTCTTCCCCATTGCACGACAGTGATGCGAACGAAGAAAGTAGCTCGGAAACGAGCGGAGCTGGTCCAGCGTCGTGGAGGAAACGGGCGCAGAGAAAAGTAGAGGAGCAGCAGCAATGGCGATGGCAGCAAGGATGAATGAGAACAGATGGGAAAAATTACCGTCGCAGCGCCGCTACTTAACACCTGGAAGATGCAATCCAACGGCTCAGAAAAACCCTATTGGACGCGTGGCACACATCGTGTTGGACACGTGGAGAAGGGGAAGCGCGAACCGTCCCTCCACTACACCCATTACGCACGGAAATCGAGGAGGCGCAGTTAAAATAAAGATTACGCATGCCCAGTCAAATCAAAGTCAGAAAGTGGGACCCACTGCTCGTCACGTCTCGTCAAACTCGCTCACGCGGGCAACTGAGGTCATACAAGCGTCAGTACTGACGTCATCAAAGCTACGCAGCGGACAACTTCGACTACTTTAGTCCTTGCTAGAGTCTTCGACTCCACCAAGCACTCGGGGGCTACTCCCATAGGGAGCGGTCGCCACGCATCCTACGATTTTTTCTTTTCTTTTTGCAGGAACATGGACAATTAGAAGCAAACCCAAACCATTCGAAATATGATTCGACTATGAACATGGGTTACTCCAATAGGGAGCGCTGGAAAAATTCGACTGAAACAAGAAGGAAAAAGACGACAGAAGTCGCGAAAGTTTTTAGTCCCTGCCTGAGTCTTCGACTCAACCAGGCACTCGGGGGCTACTCCCATAGGAAGCGCTGGTCGCGCACCCTATGATTATTTATATAGAAAACTATGTGTTGATAACATCCGCACTCGCAGCTCATGGCGACACCGCCTCATAATTTTTCCTACAAAGAGACTGCGTCTCCTGGGTCACCCGAATCGTCTCCGCGATGATAAAATTCGGATGCCGCGCTTACAGCGTGAAGGTAAGACCTGATTAAGGTCTGGCAACGCATTTGGCTGCGCACTACCAGAAATGTATCCGTACTTACAGGTACAATGAACATGCCTTGACGGACGCGTCGAGTGCTCACACCCATATAACTGGAATTCGACACTTGTAAGACCTCCGCGGCGTGAGTCGAATTACACCATTACTTTTCCGGATTCGAGTCCGGGGACTCGAGTTCGAGTAGATTACGTTGTTTCACCCTAAGGTGGTTAACTGATACCGATACTTCGGTTATATTAGGCACGAATATCAACAATCCCTATGACACAAATAAAAGTAGTCGAAATGCACTCGTTCAGGCACTCGAAGACTTCAAAAAGTCCCCAGTCGAATTTGCGATTCCACTGGACACTCGGGGGCTACTGACATGGGTATACCCTACAGGTACTCGAGCTTGGTATATACGGTCCAAATACGTACAGGCCCACGGTGTCGCCAAGGCCCAAACAAAGGACTCGAGTAAAATACGGACTCTCGATTGTTTGAAGAACAAGAAGAAGTTAAAGATAGAAAGTTTGAAGGGAAAAAACCCTAACTTGTAACCGACTCGATCTGCTACCCGAGACCTAGCCTATCTATATAAAGGCTAGGAGGGGGCAGCGAGGAGTACACACGCAACCCTAGTTTCCACAACCCTCGCCAGATTGCATCTGCGCACCATTGTAACTTTCGATTCCTTCGATAATTCCATGAGGAGACAAGCAGGAGTAGGGACCTCTACAAGGCCTGAACCTGGGTAAATCTTTGTCCCATGTGTGCTTGTTTGCTAGCCGATAGATGTCTCCAGCGCTCCCTCCTTCTCCAAAACCCAAGTCCATAACAATGGGAATTGATGAGTTAAACCCTCGTCAACGAGTGTTTTGTCTAACTCCCTAACATGTACCAGATGCGCCCTGGAACCCCAAAAGTGTGGGCAATATCTCATTAAATAGGCCATAACACTCGAAAACAACGAGTTTTTGTTCATACCTTTCAAACATGTATCGGGTCTTACGGTAGTTGCAAATCGCCCTGGAACCCCAAAACTGTGGGCAATAGCTCATGAAAACGGCCATAAAGCGCGACAAGGACGATTTTTTGGTCATATCTCTCAACCATGTATCGGGTCTTACGGCCGATGTAAATCGCCCTGGAATCCCAAAAGTGTGGGCAATAGCTCATGAAAACGTCCATAAAACATGAAAACAACGAGTTTTTTGTCATATCGCTCAAACATGTATAGGGTCTTACAGATGTTGTAAATCGCCGTGGAACCCCAAAAGTTTGGGCAATAGGTCATGAAAATAGTCATAAAACACGAAAACGACGCCTTTTTGGTCATAGATCTCAAACATCTATCGGGTTTCACTATCGGTGTAAATCGCCCTAAAACCCTGAAATTGTGAGCAATAACACATGAAAATGGCCATAAAGCACGATAAGGACGAGTTTTTTTATATCTATCAAACTTGTATCGGGTCTTATGGTCATCGTAGTTCTTCCTAGAACCACAAAACTATGGGCAATAGCTCATGAAAACGACCATAAACACGAAAATGACGAGTTTTTGGTCATAGCACACAAACATTTATCAGTTCTCACGGTCGTTGTAAATCGTCATAAAACCCCAAAACTAAGGCCGATAGCACATGAAAACAGCCCTAAATGTGAAAACGGCGATTTTTTTCTCTTAACTCCAAAACATGTTCCAAGTGTGCCCTGGAACCCCAAGAGTGGGCAATATCTCATGAAATCGGCGATAACACTCGAAAACAACGAGTTTTTGTTCATTTCTTTCGAACATGTATTGGGTTTGACGGTAGTGGTAAATCGCCCTGGAACCACAAAACTGTGAGCAATAACTCATGAAAACGGCCATAAAGCGCGACAAGGATGAGTTTTTGGTCACATCTCTCAAACAAGTATCATGTCTTATGGCCGTTGTAAATCGCTGTGGAACCCCAAAACTGTGGGCAATAGCTCATGAAAACGGCCAGAAAACACTAAAACGACGAGTTTTTTCTCATATCGCTCAAACATGTATCGGGTCATAAGGATGTTGTAAATTTCCCTGGAACCCCAAACTTATGGGCAATAGCTCATGTCGTGGAAATGGCCATGGCAGTCGCTGCCACTAGCAGTGATTGATTGTTTCGTGAGGAAGAGTTGGCGGCCATCTGCGGTGCGAGATGGGGGCGGATGCACATGGGTTTATCCAGGTTCGGCCCCCCGGAGGGTAAAGACCTACTCCTGCTAGATTGGATTATTGGAGAGCGAGTTACAAGGGTGGCGAGCTCGGCATCTAAGCAGCGAGTCGCGTGACGGGGTGTATGATGGAACGTGAGTCCTTTGGATACCATAGTGAGGTTTATATATGAGGCACCTCGCTAGGGTTTACAAACTACCACCGAACAAGATAAGGATTCAGAGGTTTTGACCTAATTCGACTGGGCTTCTGTTACGCTTATGGGCCTCTAGTCTCTAGTCGTCGGGCTTCTCCTTCCGTCGTAGTCCAGTCGCCGTCTTCCAGGTGCACTCACAGGCCCTTCGGCCCAATCAGAACGGCCCAATCAGAACTACCCCCTTTGGCATATCCCCATCAGTAGTCCCCGAGGCCATCGTTGATGCAGGTGCAGGCGTCCCTTTGGTGTTCAGAGTAGGCGAGCCCAATGTGGGCGTCCAGTCGAGTCGGTGATGGACTCCATCAGAACCAAGGAGAATTTCCCCATGTTTCCATTCGCCACCCCAATAAATGTTACTACTGCCAAGTCATCGTTTCAGCGAGTGAAAAAGACTAGCGGGTGGCGGGTGAAATGAAGGAGTTGGACCATCAAATCTGGTTAAACTATCCGTTGGAATTTCCAACGGTAACTTCGGCACAATTACCGTGAGTAATGGCTATCCCGATTTCGGTGGGTGGCGTTCCCATATAAGGGGAGTGATGATTTAGCTCCGCAGATCTTCTCCGCATTCTTCATTCTTTCTTATTCATTCTTCCTGTCTCCAATCTCCTTGCCATCAACCTTTCGACTTGTCTTTTCCGCACCGTGCGACTCCACATCCAACCTGATGGCGCCTCCCAAAGGCTCATGGGGAAAGTCCAAGTGCACCACAGCCCAGCTCAAGTCCTTCGAGGACGTCGGAGTCCTCCGCAAGGGGAACTAGCGGGTTCCCCCCTTCTCCGAGACTGAGCTGAAACCGCGACCCGGCAAATTCATCTGCTTCCCTAGCCATCTTGAGAGGGGTCTGGGATTCCCCACTTCACTCTTCTTCCGCCGCTTCTGCGCGTATTATGCGATGACGCCATAGGATCTCGGTCCGCACAGCATCGAGCAGATGACGATCTTCGTCACCATCTGCGAATGCTATCTCAGCTGCAGACCGTATTTCCCAATGTGGCTGGAGCTCTTCCACGGCCGCATCGGGCGCGAGGGGTCCGGTGGTTTGATGTTGGCCGCAGGTGGCGTCACATTCCAATTGAAGCCGAAAGCCAATTTCGTCAAGCTCCTCCTACCGAAGAAGGCCACCAGCGAGTGGAAGAAGAGCTGGTTCTATGTAAAAGAATCCACTCCCTCCGGCGAGGTGGTGCTTCCCGAGTTCATCACTGAAAGGAGCTAGCCTCGTCGGTTGGCACCGAAGAAGCTTCCCGAAGACCAGTGGATGGCCGTCATGGAAATGATGGACCAGATCCAGAAGCTGAAGGACCAGGGGTTGATTTCGATCAATCTCTACAACTGCTGGCTCGGGCGGCACCTAGTTCCCCTGGCGGCTCGGCCGCATTGGATGTATGAATACAGCGGGAAGAACGACCCCTCCCGAACCAGCAAGGAGTCATGGGACGCCGAGGACTACAAAGACGCCCTAAAAAAGATCACAGATGCAGAGTTCACCAGCGTGGCGGTCAGGCTCGCCCCGTACACTCCTGTGAAGAATGAAGCTCCCAGAGTAAGTTTTCTTCCCAGTCGCTATGTCCGTACCTCAATTCTCAGTCCCCACGTTTGGTGTTTTACTCCTGGTGGTTCTTAGCTTTTTCAGGTGCTGGAGGGCTGGCTCCCTCCGCTCGATGAAGAGGTTCCCTAGGAACTAGAGGAAGACTCGGAGGGAGACTCTTCTGACAGCGACACGTAGGAGGAGGAGATTCCTCCTCCAGCGCCTGTGGCTCGCAAGAACCGTATGCAGAAACAACGTGAGTTCGAGGCAAGCCGCAGTCTAGACGAACACGACGGGGGCGATGAGGTCACGCATGAGCACACGTCCCGGCGTACTGCTACGCCGTTGAAGCCCGCATGCAAGCCCATGTCACCAGCAAAGAGGCCAATGACACCGTCCAGATCGGCGGTGTTTTTCGAATCGGATGACGAGTCTGATGATGAAGGTTCCTCCGAAGTCTCGCACAAGGCCCCAAAGGATGCGATCCCGACAAAGGGGTTGGAGGGCGAGGACACCGAGGTAGTGGTAGAGGTTCCCCTAGCGGCGATTGCACTAACGGTCTCGGGGGTTCCAAGCCAAGAAGCAGCTGAGATGATGACGTCTAATACGCCGCAGCCGTCAAGGGCGGCCGCATCTTCGGAGCCGGAGATCCGTGACTATGGCTTCTTCGTCGAGGAAGCCCGCAGTGTCGTGGGCTTCAGATGTCTTCGAGAGGGGGCTCACTCGCAAGATGGGTCCCGAGTTGGACAAGCCTACCCACATCAGCACCGGGCTTCGCGTCCTCCCATTCGCTAAGTGAGTATTGGTTCTTCATCCCGATTCTCCTTGCTCTTTTTGGGTTGTCGTCATATTGATTGTGGGAACTCGTGCAGGTCGGGGGCCAAGACGTCCTTCGGTGGCTAAGATTCCACTGGCCGCCCCCACGAGAGAGGGCGACATCCCCAGGAAGAGAAAGGCCGCCGGAGATGTGGCGACCGCGGAGGGCACGAAGAAGTAGAAGGGGGGCACCGACGACGTCGCAGCCAAGGACGGCGCCGCAGAGCCCGATGTTGCGTCAGTCGCTGAAGAAGTGGTGGCGGCGCGATCGGAACCAGTCTTGGCTGCGTCCGTGTCGGAAGCACCGGCCCCGACAACCAGTACCCCCGCCAGAGCATCGGCGACGTTCCCACGCTTCATGGCTAGAGGGTTTCTAGGCGTGGCGGATACCCAGTGTTCCCAGAGTCCAGAGATCGTGGATGCAGAAATTGGGTCCCGTCATGGGCGCACTTCCTTCACGATCCCGTCGACCGACGCCGGGAAACTTTATAGGATGCTCGGCGCCGCTATTCAGGTATGTCCAGTCCCCGAGTTCCTAGTCGCTAAATTTCAGCGGCTGGGAACTGAACTTCTTTCTCCTCTCCAGTCCCCGAATTCCTAGTCGCTGAATTTCGGCGGCTAGGAATTGAGCTTCTTTCTCCTCTCAAGTCCCCGAGTTCCTAGTCACTGAATTTCGGCGGCTGGGAACTGGGTTTTTGTTTTTGCAAATGCTGAGATGTGTTGTTTGTTTGCAAGGATTGCAAAGGGAGTCGACCGATCGGCAGGCCGCGAGGAAGCGCTTAGAGCGTGATCTGCGCGAAGCAAAAGAGGCGAACCAGCGGATTCAGGAAACTATTGGTGAGAATCTCTGTTTCTTTCTTTTCCTCTATTAGGTGTGAACTAGTGGTGTGCAGCATGCTTATGGCTTCTCTTTCAGATGGTTTCCCAGCTGCGATTTCCAAGGCCCGTGAAGGGTATGCTCTAGTCGCTGAGCTGGACTCGGCGAATGGGCGAATTGCCTCCCTGGTCCAAGACATGGAGGAGGCAAAAGCTGCCTCAGTTGCTTTGGAGGAGCGAGCGAAGGCTGCCATTGCTGCGGCTGAGGAAGAGCGCAAAGCCATAGATTCCATCATCGTGGGGCTACACAACGAGCGAACAGCCTTGAATAAGCATGTCACGGAGAACTGCCGCAAACTCCTTGGTGAGTCTTCGTCTTTGCCTGACCCATTTGTGAAGTCCCTGATTGGGGAGTTTCATAGTTTCACTGACGCCTGATTTTGCAGCTGTGATAGGCCAAAGTGATCCGGTGGTGCAGACCTACAATGCTTCGCAGTGCGTGACTGCCATGGTGAACGCAGCCACGGCTCCGGCGTTGTGCGTCCAATCGGTTCTTCAAGGCATGTCTCCCACCGAAGTTATTCCTGGGGGGCTTACGGAGGTGTGGCGATATCTGGAGGAGGTGCCTGCCATCGTGGAGTGGATGGCACGCTCAGCGTTTAGACGCGGGGCCACCACCGTGTTGAGCTTAGGTCTCGCCCACTTCCCCGATGACTTCGACCTTGACGACGTGATGAGTGGCTACCTGTCGGCGACCGGCACGGTGGAGATGTCAAAGGTGCTGAAGTTGACCGCGAAGGCCACCCCTTACGCCGATCGGTTCTTGGCTATGGGGAATCTGCTGTCGTACAAGGAGACGGTGTTGGCGCCTAGCGACCCCGAGCCGGAGCATCACGATATGAAGTCGGAGCAGCCATTCCGGTCGTCGTTGTCGAAGTTGCTGATGACGTACCTGACGAACCCATGGCAGCCTTTTGTTCGTGTCAAGGGGGGTGGTGCTACTTCTTCATCACGGCCTGTGGAATAAACAATGTAATTGTGCAGTTTGTGTTGTATGCCAAATGGCGAATGCTGTAATGTATTTTGCAAAGTATACCAAGGGGAATCAATCGACTTGTATTGCGACTAGGATTGTGTGATGTGTTTGTTTTTGGTTGAGCGAGTCCCCGAGCGCGTCCGCTCTTTAATGGGGTATAACTCGATTGTATGCTTTTGTGTATTGTTTTGGTTGTGCACTGTTTTATCTCTCGCGTCCTCTGAGTGGCGAGTCCCCGAGCGCGAGTAGGACTGATTTGTAGGCGAGTCCCCGAGCGTGGTGCTCGACCATATTGATCATGTTCCTGTTGTAGGTTGCGAATGAGTTGTTTGTAATGCGTCTCCTCCCAAGGCCCAGAGAGCCAGTCTCTTGGTGAGTCCTAGGCAGCTCTCTTACTCGGTGAGTTCCCGAGCCGTGTGGTGGTTCCCGTTTTTGCGGAGTCCCCGTGCGTGGTACTTAACCGTTCGAGTCGCTTTGCACGAGGATGGGAGGGACAGGTCACTGTGAGAAGCGTGTACCGGTTGTCTTGGCCCGGTGGGCCAGTCGGGCTAGGCGACTCCAATGGCGGCTCCGGGTTGGCGTTTTCGTGGACGACCCAAGGCCCGAATATTTCCGGTGCCCATGTGCTGCACTACTTAGCCGTGTCGGTCGCTCGACCAGAGGTTGACTTCCGTAAGTAGCGTATTGCTAATATGTACGAGTGCGAGTGACACAAGAATATGGCGAGTGGACACAATTTGTGCTATCCGGATGAATGTCATTATATATGAGAGCGGAGTAGAACTTTCTGAGGAGGTTTATATTCCATGGCCTCCCGACCTCGAGCTGGTCGTCACCCCGTATGTCGATGAGATAGTAGGCGTCATTGCCAAGGACTCGGCCTTTGGCGAATGGCCCCTCCCATGGGGGGAGAGTTTGTGCATGCCTTTTTTTCTTGTACCAGTCGTAGGACCAGGTTGCCTTCCTGGAAGGTGCGAGTTCGCACTCGTCGGATGTGGTAGCGGCGGAGTCCTTGCTGGTATATGGTGGTGCGGGAGCGAGCCAGGTCACATGCCTCAACGAGTTGATCGATGTTGTGTTGGAGGGAAACCTCGTTGGTCGCCTCGACGTAATTGGCGACTCAAGGTGAGTCATGTTCTACATCAGTTGGCATTACGGCCTCGGCGCCATACACCATGAAGAAGGGCGTGAACCCGGTGGAGCGATTGATGGAGTTGCGGATCCCCCATATCATAGAGGGGAGCTCGTCGACCCAGCCTCCTGGGGTGCGCTCGAGAGGCACCTGGAGTCGCGGCTTGAGCCCATGGAGGACGCTCTGGTTGGCGCGTTCTGCTGGGCCATTTGACTCCGGGTGGGTGACTGATGCGAGGTCGAGTCGTATGCCATGTTCTTCACAAAATTCCGCCATGGCCCCCTTGTCGAACTTGGTGCCGTTGTATGTTTTGATGCTGTGCGGGTAGCCGTACCGGTAGATGAGCTCGCGTAAGAACTTGGTGGCCATCTTGCCGTCGCACTTTTTTATTGGCTTGGCCTCGACCCATTTGGTGAACTTGTCGACTGCGACCAGGAGGTGAGTGAAGCCAGACGGGGCCTTCTTGAACAGGCCTACCATGTCCATGCCCCATACAGCGAATGTCAACGTGATGGGGATGGTCTTGAGTGCCGAGCCAGGGAGGTGCGTCTGGTAGGCGTATTTCTGGCACCCGACGCATCGATGGACGATGTTGGTGGTGTCGGCATGTGCGGTGAGCCAGTAGAAACCGTGTCGCATGGCCTTGGCAACTAGCGACTTGGCTCCAGCGTGATGGCCGCAGTCGCCGGCGTGAATGTCCTGGGGATCTTGCGGCCTTCTTCCGGTTGTACGCAGCGCTGGAACACGCCGGTCGCGCTGCGTCTGTGGAGCTCGCCCTTGATGATGACGAAGGATTTGCAGCGGCGCACGATCATTCGCGCCTCCGTCTCATTGCTCGGTAGGATCTTGTGCTCCAAGAAGGCGACGTATGGTGCTGTCCAGTCGCAAGGTTCCACAACCATGGTGACTAAGGTTGGTTCTGGTTGAAGTGGTATCCCGACGTTGATCTCTTTTGGTGGGCTGACCGACGGTTTGTGGATGATGTCGAGGAAGACGCCTACTGGTGGCGCTTGGCGGGTCGATCCGATGCGGGAAAGGGCGTCTGCCTCCTCGTTTTTGCGTCTGTCGATCCACTCGACAGAGTAGCCATCGAAGTGTCCTCCCAACTGGTCGACAGCTTGGAGGTACGTGATCATTGTTGGGGAGACGGCGTCGCACGTCCCGGCGACTTGGCCGGCGACTAGGTCAGAGTCGCCATAACATCGTAGGCGGTTGACGTTCATCTCCTTGGCAGCTCTCAAGCCATGAAGGAGGGCCTCGTATTCTGCCATGTTGTTGGTGTAGGGCTTGAAGTTAAGGTGGAGCACGTAACAGAGCATTTCTCCTTTGGGAGAGGTCACTATAACCCCAGCCCCTGTGTCGTCAGCATTCTTGGAGCCGTCAAAATGGAGCGACCAGTAGTGGAGGTACAGGAGCTTCTCGGGTTGTTGTGCTTCTTCCCAATCTGCAATGAAATCAGCCAGGGCTTGTGACTTGATCGCTTTGCGGGGCTCGTATTTGATATTGTGGACGCCGATTTTGACGGCCCACTTAGTGACTCGCCCGGTCGCCTTGCAATTGCGTATGATGTCTTGCAGAGGCGTGGAGGAGACCACCATGGTTGGGTGCTCCTGGAAGTAGTGTGGGAGTCGCCGCTGTGCTCGGAATACCGCGTACACCCGTTTTTGGTATTGCGGCTAGCGTTGTCGTGAGTCCGTCAGGACTTTGCTAATGTAGTAGACAGGACGCTGTATGGGGCACTCCTTGCCCACTTCCAGTCGTTCGACGACCATCACGGCGCTGACGACTCGAGTAGAGGCCATGACGTAGACGAGCATTGGCTCTTTGTCGAGTGGAGCACTGAGTAGTGGGGCCGCGAGTAGCACTTCTTTGAGTGCTTTGAGTGCGTCGTCGGCCTCCGCGTCCCATTGGAACGTGGGGTTCTTACGCATCAGGGGGTAGAGGGGCATTTCCTTCTCGCCTAGTCGGGAGATGAAGCGACTGAGGGCCGCGACTCGCCCTGCCAGCTTTTGGACGTCGCGCAGGCACTCGGGTTTCCCAAGTCACGCGATGGTTTCAATCTTGGTGGGGTTGGCTTCGAGGCCTCGCTTGGAGACTACATATCCTAGGAGCTGTCCGGTGGGGACGCCGAAGGTGCATTTCCCGGGGTTCAGCTTGATGTTGTACCTCCGCAGGTTTGTGAAGGTTTCGGCTAGGTCCGCGAGAAAGTCGTCCTGGCGGGTGGATTTTACCACCACGTCGTCGATATAGATGTGAATGTTGCGGCCAATTTGGCTCGCTAGGCACTCCTGCATGCATCTCTGGTATGTGGCGCATGAGTTCTTGAGGCCGAACGTCATGGCCGTGTAGCAGAAGGCGCTGAATGGCGTAATGAACTCCGTCTGCTCCTCGTCCTCGACCGCCATCTTGATCTGGTTATAACCAGAGTAAGCGTCAAGGAAGCACAGTGACTCCGATCCCGCGTTCGAGTCGATGATCTGATCGATGCACGGTAGGACGAACTCCTCCTTCGGGCAGGCGCTGTTGAGGTTGCTGTAGTCGATACACATTCTCCATGTGTTGTTCTTTTTTAGAACCAGTACTGGGTTTGGCAGCCACTTGGAGTATTTGATTGGTCGGATGAAGCCTCCGGCTAGCAGGCGCTGAACCTCTTCGGTGATTGCTCGACGGCGCTCTTCATTGAAGGGCCGTAGCGACTGCTTTACTGTTCGGACTTTTGGGTCGGCGTTGAGTTTGTGCTCATCGAGTTCCCTTAGGACACCTGGCATGTCAGATGGCTTCCATGCAAAGATGTCGTGGTTCTCACGGAGGAACCCTATGAGCGCGCTTTCTTATGCGGGGCTCATGTGCGCCCCGATGGTGACCGTCTGGGTGGATTCGCCTGGGACGAGCTCGACGGTGTGGGTGTGCATGGTCGCCTCGAACGTGGAGTTCATGGTGGTTGGTTTCTTTAGGATGGTGGGGTCTTCCTTGTTGATGTTGCCCCTGTATTTCACGAGCTCCTCTGCGTGGTCGGTTTCCGCGGCGATAACGGTGTCGGCGAGCTCGACGCCTTTGTCCTTGCACTCCACGGCCATGTCAGTGTTGCCGTGGATGGTGATGATGCTGCTTGGCCCGGGGAGCTTCATCATGTTGTAGGCGTAGTGCGGGGTCGCCATGAACTTTGCAAATGCCTGGCGACCCATGACGCAGTGGTAGGGGCTGCGGAAGTGCACCAGCTCGAACACGATCCTCTCCGTGCGGTAGTTTTCCAGAGTGCCGAAGGTGACTGGCAGCGTCACTTTCCCGATCAGGTATGCCTTCCGACTGGGGAAGATACCATGGAAGTTCGTTAGAGTTGGCTTAATGGTTGTTTCTGGGAGTTGTAGCCTCTTGAACATGTCCAGGTACAGGATGTTGATGGAACTCCCACCGTCCATTAGTGTCTTGGGCAGCTAGTAGTCGGCCACCTTGGGCCTGACTACCAGGGCGACTCGCCCTGGGTATTCGATTCTTGGCGCATGGTCTTGGCGACTCCAGGTGATTCTCTGCTCGGACCAGTTGAGGAAGCGAGGGATGTCGACTTGTGTCACCGCGTTGACGGCGACCGCACGAGCAAGTACCTTCTTCTCACGCTTGGTGCCGAGTCCGGTGAAGGTGTGTAGCGAGCCGACGGCGGTCCCGAAGCCGCCACCGTTCCCGTTTTTTTGAGGTGGGTTGTTATTGGGGCCCTCCCTTGCTCGTCTCGCGTTCTCAATCTCTTTGAGAGAGTGGCAATCAGCGGTGGTGTGGGTGGCGGGTGTTCCCTCCCTGCTATGGTAGATGCAGGGCTGATTGAGCAGGGCAGCGGGGTCGAATTTCGGCCTTGCTGTGTTGTTGGAGCGGTAGTTTCCGCTTTCGTGGTAGTTTCCTCCGTCACGGCGGTAGTTCTTGGAGTCGCACTGGCCGTAGCCGGCGTTGGCGACGAAGTCGACTCGCCCGTCCGTGTGGCGCTTGCTAGTGATGCCGGTGATGCTGTAGCGCATGTCACATAGGCGCCCGATGCCGTGGATGCTTGTGCAGCGTCTTCCTCCCGACTCGTCGTCGGAGTCTTGGTTGGCGTCCTCCTCCGTGTAGCGCTTGGTGATCTCGAGGAGGTCGAGGATGTTGTCGAGCATCCAGTAGACCCTTTTGATCTTAGCGACCAGGGGTTCATACCGGCACGCGTTATTGAAGCAATGTATTGTCGTGTCTGGGTGGATGCCGGAGGCATTGATCCACAGTTCTTGCCATCTTTGGATCCAGCGGCAAGTCGACTCGTGTTGTCCCTGGATGCATCGCTCCAGATCCTCTATGGTGCTGGCGCGGGTGTAGGAACCCTCGAAGTGCCTGACGAAGGCGTCCTGCATTTCTTCCCAGGAATCGATGTTGTCGGTTAGGAGTGTGTTGATCCATTACTGGGTCGCACCCTCCATCAACAGGCGGAGGTAGCGAGGGCGAGCAGGTCGGTGTGGCCTACGATTCCCATTGCCATGAGGTATGTGTCCAGCCAGACAGCAGGATCGTACGTCGTGTCGTATTTTTCGATCTCCTTGGGGGCCTTGAAGTTGGTGGGGTATTTTTCCCCGCGGATCATTGGCCTGAAGCATTGCGGCCCGACTCGACTGAGCGAGCCTCTTGGTTCCGGGTCGCCACGGTTGGTGAGGGTGTGCCTCAGGTCATTGGGCTGGCGCGACCGCCATGCCTGGTTGTCGATGATGTTCGTCCAGACGTCGAGGGGCTGCCCGTTGGCGGCGACCGTGTTATTCTCCGGTCGCGGCTTGTTGGTGGAAAACGAGGTATTGGTGGCCCGTGGTTGGTTCGCTAGGGGCTGTGGTGGTGGGCAAATTAATGTGTTGGCCATGGTGGGGTGGCCGCTTGATGCCGCCCTGCTTGCTGATGAGCGGGAGTACATCCCCGCGGGTCGACTCCCGCAGCTTGTTCCTCGACGGCCCTGACGAGTAGGGCCTTGGCGTACTGGATCTATAGTGCGCCGTCGCCTTGGACGTCGAGGTTGGCAATCGCGGCGTCGGCCGCGACGACGTTATCCATCGGGGTGGAGTATAATGGTAGCCCATTGGCGTCACGGGCTTAAGGCGAGATGATGATCCGCGGTTGGTCCGGCGGGGGCGCGCGGCCCATGGGTGGTGGAGGGGCTCCTGTTGCCGGTGCGCCAGGTGGTGGTCTCGCGGGGTTGCTTCCGCCTGGCGGCGCGTTCTCGCAGTTTTCGCGCTCGGCGGCGCGTGCGGTGTGGTTTTCGTTGTTGAAGTTCAGGACGCGGCCCTGGACGTTGGAGTTCCGGCGGGTCCTGATGCGGCGCTGCTGATAGAGCGATAGCTCCCGTGCTGTTGCCCGCTCGAGGCGGTATTTCTTAAGAGTGATGTCTCTTAAACATGTATCGGGTCTTACGGTAGTTGTAAATCGCCCAAGAACCCCAAAACTGTGGGCAATAGCTCATGAAAATGGCCATAAAGTGCGAAAATGACGAGTTTTTGGTCATATCTCTCAAACATGTTTGAGAAATATGACCAAAAACTCATCCTTGTCGCGCTTTGTGGCCATTTCATGGGCTATTGCCCTCAGTTTTGTGGTTTTAGTGCAATTTATAACGATGGTGAGACCCAATAAATGTTTGAGAGATATGACCAAAAACTCATCGTTTTTGCCTTTTATGCCCATTTTCATGAGCTATTGCCCACCCTTTGGGCCTCCAGGCGATTTACAATATTCCTAAGTTTCGATACATGTTTGCGTGATATGACCAAACCTCGTCGTTTTCGTGTTTATGGCCGTTTTCATGAGCTATTCCCAGACTTTTGGGATTCCAGGGTGCACCTAGAACATGTTTGGGAGTTAAGACCAAAAAATCACCGTTTTCACATTTAGGGCTATTTTCATGAGCTATCGCCCTTAGTTTTGGGGTTTTATGACGATATACAATGACCGTGAGAACCGATACATGTTTGAGAGATATGACCAAAAACTCGTCATTTTCGCACTTTATGGCCATTTTCATGAGCTATTGCCCACAGTTTTGGGGTTCTTGGGCGATTTACAACTACCGTAAGACCCGATACATGTTTAAGAGACATCACTCTTAAGAAATACCGCCTCGAGCGGGCAACGGCACGGGAGCTATCGCTCTATCAGCAGCGCCGCATCAGGACCCGCCGGAACTCCAACGTCCAGGGCCGCGTCCTGAACTTCAACGACGAAAACCACACCGCACGCGCCGCCGAGCGTGAAAACTGCGAGAACGCGTCGCCAGGCGGAAGCAACCCCGCGAGACTACCACCTGGCGCGCCGGCAACCAGAGCCCCTCCACCACCCATGGGCCGCGCGCCCCCGCCGGACCAACCGCGGATCATCATCTCGCCTCAAGCCCGTGACGCCAACGGGCTACCATTATACTCCACCCCGATGGATAACGTCGTCGCGGCCGACGCCGCGATTGCCAACCTTGACATCCAAGGCGACGGCGCACTATAGATCTAGTACGCCAAGGCTCTACTCGTCAGGGCCGTCGAGCAACAAGCTGCGGGAGTCGACCCGCGGGGGCAGATGTACTCCCGCTCATCAGCAAGTAGGGCGGCATCAAGCGGCCACCCCACCGTGGCCAACACATTAATTTTCCCACCACCACAGCCCCTAGCGAACCAACCACGGGCCGCCAATACCTCGTTTTCCACCAACGAGCCGCGACCGGCGAATAACATGGTCGCCGCCAACGGGCAGCCCCTCGACGTCCGGACGAACATCATCGACAACCAGGCATGGCGGTCGCACCAGCCCAATGACCTGAGGCACACCCTCACCAACCGTGGCGACCCGGAACCAAGAGGCTCGCTCAGTCGAGTCGGGCCGCAATGCTTCAGGCCAATGATCCGCGGGGAAAAATACCCCGCCAACTTCAAGGCCCCCAAGGAGATCGAAAAATACGACACGACGTACGATCCTGATGTCTGGCTGGACACATACCTCATGGCAATGGGAATCGTAGGCCACACCGACCTGCTCGCCCTCGCTACCTCCGCCTGTTGATGGAGGGTGCGACCCAGTAATGGATCAACACACTCCTAACCGACAACATCAATTCCTGGGAAGAAATGCAGGACGCCTTCGTCAGGCACTTCGAGGGTTCCTACACCCGCGCCAGCACCATAGAGGATCTGGAGCGATGCATCCAGGGACAACACGAGTCGACTTGCCGTTGGATCCAAAGATGGCAAGAACTGTGGATCAACGCCTCCGGCATCCACCCAGACACGACACTACATTGCTTCAATAACGCGTGCCGGTATGAACCCCGGGTCGCTAAGATCAAAAGGGTCTACCGGATGCTCGACAACATCCTCGACCTCCTCGAGATCACCAAGCGCTACACGGAGGAGGACGCCAACCAAGACTCCGACGACGAGTCGGGAGGAAGACGCTGCACAAGCATCCACGGCATCGGGCGCCTATGTGACATGCGCTACAGCATCACCGGCATCACTAGCAAGCGCCACACGGACGGGCGAGTCGACTTCGTCGCCAACGCCGGCTACGGCCAGTGCGACTCCAAGAACTACCGCCGTGACGGAGGAAACTACCACGAAAGCGGAAACTACCGCTCCAACAACACAGCAAGGCCGAAATTCGACCCAGCTGCCCTGCTCAATCAGCCATGCATCTACCATAGCAGGGAGGGAAAACCCGCCACCCACACCACCGTTGATTGACACTCACTCAAAGAGATTGAGAACGCGAGACGAGCAAGGGAGTACCCCAATAACAACCCACCTCAGGACAACAGGAACGGTGGCGGCTACGGCACCGTCGTCGGCTCGCTACACACCTTCACCGGACTCGGCACCAAGCGTGAGCAGAAGGTGCTTGCCCGTGCGGTCGCCGTCAACGCGGTGACACAAGTCAACATCCCTCGCTTCCTCAACTGGTCCGAGCAGAGCATCACCTGGAGTCGCCAGCACCATGCGCCAAGAATCGAATAACCAGGGAGAGTCGCCCTGGTAGTCAGGCCCAAGGTGGCCGACTACTGGCTACCCATGACACTAATGGACGGTGGGAGTTCCATCAACATCCTGTACCTAGACACATTCAAGAGGCTACAGCTCCCAGAAACAGCCATTAAGCCTACTCTAACGACCTTCCACGGTATCTTCCCCGGTCGGAAGGCGTACCCAATCGGGAAAGTGACGCTGCCAGTCACCTTCGGCACTCTGGCAAACTACCGCACGGAGAGGATCGTGTTCGAGCTGGTGAACTTCCGCAGCCCCTACCACTGCGTCCTGGGTTGCCAGGCATTCGCAAAGTTCATGGAGACCCTGCACTACGCCTACAACATGATGAAGCTCCCCGGGCCAAGCGGCATCATCACCATCCATGGCGACCCCGACATGGCCGTGGAGTGCGAGGACAAAGGCGCCGAGCTCGCCGACACCGTCATCGCCACGAAAACCGACCACGCAAAGGAGCTCGCGAAATACGGGGCAACATCAACAAGGACGACCCCACCATCCTGAAGAAACCAACCACCGTGAACTCCACATTCAAGGCGACCACGCGCACCCACACCGTCGAGCTCATCCTAGGCGACTCCACCTAGACGGTCACCATCGGGGCGCACATGAGCCCCGTATAGGAAAGCACGCTCATCGGGTTCCTCCGTGAGAACCGCGACATCTCCGCATGGAAGCCATTTGACATGCCAGGTGTCCCGAGGGAACTCGCTGAGCACAAACTCAACGCTGACCCCAAAGTGCGACTAGTAAAGCAGTTGCTATGACCCTTCAATGAAGAGCGCCGTCGAGCAATCACCGAAGGGGTTCAGCACCTGCTAGCCGCAGGCTTCATCCGATCAATCAAATACTCCAAGTGGCTTTCAATCCCAGTCCTAGTTCTAAAAAAGTAAAACACATGGAGAATATGTATCGACTACAGCAACCTCAACAGCGCCTGCCCGAAGGAGGAGTTCGTCCTACCGTGCATCGATCAGATCATCGACTCGACCGCGGGATCAGAGTCGTTGTGTTTCCTTGATGCTTACTCTGGTTATAACCAGATCAAGATGGCGGTCGAGGACGAGGAGAAGACGGTGTTCATTACGCCATTCGGCGCCTTCTGCTACACGGCCATGACGTTCGGCCTCAAGAACGCATGCGCCACATACCAGAGATTCATGCAGGAGTGCCTAGCGAGCCAAATTGGCCGCAACATTCACGTCTACATTGACGACGTGGTGGTAAAATCCACCCGCCAGGACGACCTGCTCACCGACCTAGCCGAAACCTTCGAAAACCTGCGGAGGTACAACATCAAGCTGAACCCCGGGAAATGCACCTTCGGCATCCCCACCGGACAGCTCCTCGGATATGTAGTCTCCAAGTGAGGCATCGAAGCCAACCCCACCAAGATTGACACCATCGTGCGACTCGGGAAACCCGAGTGCCTGCGCGACGTCCAAAAGCTGGCAGGGCGAGTCGTAGCCCTCAGTCGCTTCATCCCCCGACTAGGCGAGAAGGCAATGCCCTTCTACCCCCTGATGCGTAAGAACCCCACGTTCCAATGGGACGCGGAGGCCGACGACACACTTAAAGCACTCAAAGAAGTGCTACTCGCGGCCCCACTACTCGCTGCTCCACTCGACAAAGAGCCAATGCTCGTCTACGTCGCGGCCTCTACTCGAGTCGTCAGTGCTGTGATCGTCGTCGAACGATCGGAAGAGGGCAAGGAGCGCCTCATACAGCGCCCTGTCTACTACATCAGCAAAGTCCTGATGGACTCACGACAGGGCTACCCGCAATACCAAAAACTGGTGTACACGGTATTCCGAGCACAGCGGCGACTCCCACACTACTTCCAGGAGCACCCAATCACGGTGGTCTCCTCCGTGCCTCTACAAGACATCATAAGCAATTGTGAGGCGACCGAGCGAGTCACTAAGTGGGCCGACGAAATCGGCGTCCACAACATCAAATACGAGCCCCGCAAAGCGATCAAGTCACAAGCCCTGGCTGATTTCATTGTAGATTGGGAAGAATCACAACAGCCCGAGAAGCTCCCGTACCTCCACTACTGGTCGCTCCATTTTGACGGCTCCAAGAATGGCGACGGCGCAGGGGCTGGGGTTATATTGACCTCTCCCAAAGGAGAAATGCTCCGTTACGTGCTCCACCTTAACTTCAAGCCCTACACCAACAACATGGCAGAATACGAGGCCCTCCTTCACGGCATGAGAGCTGCCAAGGAGATGAACGTCAACCGCCTACGATGTTATGGCGACTCCGACCTAGTCGCCGGCCAAGTCGCCGGGACGTGCGACGCCGTCTCCCCAACAATGATCGCGTACCGCCAAGCTGTCGTCCAGTTGGGAGGACACTTCGATGGCTACTCTGTCGAGTGAATCGACAGATGAAAAAATGAGGAGGCAGACGCCCTTTCCCGCATCGGATCGACCCGCCAAGCGCCACCAGTAGGCGTCTTCCTCGACATCATCCACAAACCGTCGGTCATCCCACCAAAAGAGATCGACGTCGGGATACCACTTCAACCAGAACTGGCCTTAGTCACCATGGTTGTGGAACCTAGCGACTGGACAGCACCATACGTCGCCTTCTTGGAGCACAAGATCCTACCGAGCAATGAGATGGAAGCGCGAATGATCGTGCTCCGCTGCAAATCCTTCGTCATCATCAACGGCGAGCTCCACAAACGCAGCACGACCGGCGTGTTCCAGCGCTGCGTATAGCTGGAAGAAGGCCGCAAGATCCTCCAGGACATTCACGCCGGCGACTGTGGTCATCACGCCGGCGCCAAGTTGCTAGTTGCCAAGGCCATGCGACACGGTTTCTACTGGCTCACCACACACACTGACGCCACCAACATCGTCCAACGATGCGTCGGGTGCCAGAAATATGCCCACCAGACGCACCTCCCTGGCTCGGCACTCAAGACCATCCCCATCATGTTGTCATTCGTTGTATGGGGCATGGACATGGTAGGCCTGTTCAAGAAGGCCCCGTCTGGCTTCACTCACCTCCTGGTCGCAGTCGACAAGTTCACCAAATGGGTCGAGGCCAAGCCAATAAAAAAGTGCGACGGCAAGATGGCCACCAAGTTCTTATGCGAGCTCATCTACCGGTATGGCTACCCGCACAACATCATAACAGACAACGGCACCAACTTCGACAAGGGGGCCATGGCGGAATTTTGTGAAGAACATGGCATACAACTCGACCTCGCATCAGTCACCCACCCGTAGTAAAATGGCCCAGCAGAACGCGCCAACCAGAGCGTCCTCCACGGGCTCAAGCCGCGACTCTAGGTGCCTCTCGAGCGCACCCCAGGATGCTGGGTCGACGAGCTCCCCTCTGTGATATGGGGGATCCGCAACTCCATCAATTGCTCCACCGGGTTCACGCCCTTCTTCATGGTGTATGGCGCCGAGGCCGTAATGCCAACTAATATGGAACATGACTCACCTAGAGTCGCGAATTACGTCGAGGCGACCAACGAGGTTGCCCTCCAACACAGCATCGATCAACTCGATGAGACACGTGACCTAGCTCGCTCCCGCACCACCATATACCAGCAAGGACTCCGCCGCTACCACATCCGACGAGTGCGAACTCGCACCTTCCAGGAAGGCAACCTGGTCCTATGACTAGTACAAGACAAAAAAGGCATGCACAAACTCTCCCCCCCATGGGATGGGCCATTCTCCATAGGCCGAGTCCTTGGCAATGACGCCTACTATCTCATCGACATACGGGGTGACGGCCAGCTCGAGGTCGGGAGGCCATGGAATATAAACCTCCTCAGAAAGTTCTATACTTAGAACCTCACATTGTACTCCGCTCTCATATATAATGACATTCATCCGGATAGCACAAATTGTGTCCACTCACCATATTTTTGTGTCACTCGCACTCGTACATATTAGCAATACGCTACTTACGGAAGTGAACCTCTGGTCGAGCGACCGGCACGGCTAAGTAGTGCATCACAAGGGCAGCGGAAATATTCGGGCCTTGGGTCGTCCACGAAAACGCCAACCCAGAGCCGCCATTGGAGTCACCTAGCCCGACTAGCCCACCGATCCAAGAAAACCGGTACACGCTTCTCACAGCGACCTGTCCCTCCCATCCTCGTGCAAGACGACTCGAACGGTTAAGTACCACGCATGGGGACTCCGCAAAAATGGGAATCACCATGCGGCTCGGGAACTCACCAAGTAAGAGAGCTGCCTTGGACTCGCCAAGCGACTGGCTCTCTGGGTCAGGGGAGGAGACGCGTTACAAACAACGCATTCGCAACCTACAACAGGAACATGATCAATATGGTCGAGCACCACGCTCGGGGACTCTCCTACAAATGAGTCCTACTCGTGCTCGGGGACTCGCCACTCAGAGGACGCGAGAGATAAAACAGTGCACAACCAAAACAATACACAAAAGCAAACAATCGAGTTATACCCCATTAAAGAGCGGACGCACTCGGGGACTCGCTCAACCAAAAACAAACACAGCACACAATCCGAGTTGCAATACGAGTCGATTGATTCCCCTTGGCATACTTTGCAAAATACATTACAGCATTCACCATTTGGCATACATCAAAAATTGCACAATTACATATTTTATTCCACAGGCCCTGATGAAGAAGTAGCACCACCCCCTTGACACGAACAAAAGGCTGCCATGGGTTCGTTGGGTACGTCGTCAGCGACTTCAACAACGACGACCGTAATGCCTGCTTCGACTTCATATCGCGATGCTCCGGCTTGGGGTCGCCAGGCGCCAACACCGTCTCCTGGTACGGCAGCCGATCCCCCATAGCCAAGACCCGATCGGCGTAAGGGGCGGCCTTCGCGGTCAACTTCAGCACCTCTGACATCTCCACCGTGCCGGTCGCCGACGGGTAGCCACTCATCACGTCGTTAAGGTCGAAGTCGTCGGGGAAGTGGGCGAGACCTAAGCTCAACACGGTGGTGGCCCCGCGCCTAAACGCTGAGTGCGCCATCCACTCCACGATGGCAGGCACCTCCTCCATATAGCACCACACCTCCGTAAGCCCCCCAGGAATAACTTCGGTGGGAGATATGCCTTGAAGAACCGCTTGGACGCACAACGCTGAAGCCGTGGCCGCGTTCACCACGGCAGTCATGCACTACGAAGCATTGTAGGTCTGCACCACCGGATCGCTTTGGCCTATCACAACTGCAAAATCAGGTGTCAGTGAAACTATGAAACTCCCCAATCAGGGACTCGACAAACGGGTCAGGCAAAGACGAAGACTCACCAAGGAGTTTGCGGCGGTTCTCCGTGACATGCTTATCCAAGGCGGTTTGCTCATTGTGCAGCCCCACGATGATGGAATCTATGGCTTTGCGCTCTTCCTTAGCCGCAGCAACGGCAGCCTTCGCTCGCTCCTCCGAAGAAACTGAAGCCGCTTTCGCCTCCTCCAAGTCTTGAACCAGGGAGGCTATTTGCGCATTCACCGAGTCCAGCTCAGCGACTGGAGCATAACCTTCACGGGCCTTGGAAATCGCAGCCGGGAAACCATCTGAAAGAGAAGCCATAAGCATGTTGCACACCACTAGTTCACACCTGACAGAGGAAAAGAAAGAAATAGAGATTCTAACCAATAGTTTCCTGAAGCCGCTGGTTCGCCTCTTTTGTTTCGTGCAGATCACGCTCTAAGCGCTCCCTCGCGACCGGCCGATTGGTCGACACCCTTTGCAATCCTTGCAAACAAACAACACATCTCAGCATTTGAAAAATCAAAAACTCAGTTCCTAGCCGTCGAAATTCAGCGACCAGGAACTCAGGGACTTGAGAGGAGAAAGAAGCTCAATTCCTAGCCGCCGAAATTCAGCGACTAGGAATTCAGGGACTGGACATACCTAAATAGCGGCGCCGAGCATCCTGTAAAGTTTCCCGACATCGGTCGACGTGATCGTGAAGGAAGTGCGCCCACGACGGGACCCAATTTCCGCATCCACGATCTCTGGACTCTGCGGAGACTGGGTGTCCACCACACCTAGAAACCCTCTAGCCATGAAGCGGGGGAACATCGCCGATGCTCTGGCAGGGGCACTGATTGTCGGGGCTGGCACGGACGTAGCCAAGAATGGTTCCGATCGTGCCGCCACCACTTCTTCGGCGACTGACGGAACATCAGGATCTGTAGCGCCGTCCTTGGCTACGACGTCGTCGGTGCCCCCCTTCTGCTTCTTCGTGCCCTCCGCGGTCGCCACATCTCCAACGGCCTTTCTCTTCTTGGAGAGGTCGCCCTCTCCCATGGGGAAGCCAGTGGAATCTTAGCCACCGAAGGACGGCCAATCTTCTTGGCCCCCGACCTACACGAGTTCCCACAATCAATATAACGACAACACAAAAAGAGCAAGGAGAATCGGGATGAAGAACCAATACTCACTTAGCGAATGGGAGGACGCGAAGCCCGGTGCTGATGTGGGTAGGCTTGTCCAACTCGGGACCCAGCTTGCGAGTGAGCCCCCTCTCGAATACATTTGAAGCCCACGACACCGCGGGCTTCCTCGACGAAGAAGCCGCAGTCACCGGGATCTCCGGCTCCGAAGATGCGGCCACCCTTGACGGCTGCGGCGACTTAGACGTCATCGCCTCAGCTGCTTCTTGGCTTGCAACCCCCGAGACCGTCATTGCAATCGCCGCCAGCGGAACCTCTACCACTACCTCGGTGTCCTCACCCTCCAACCCCTTTGTGCGAGACTTCGGGGTAACCTTCACCATCAGAGTCGTCATCCGATTCGAAAACCACCGCCGATCTGGACAGTGACGTTGGCCTCTTCGTTGGTGACTTGGGCTTGCCTGCGGGCTTCAACGGTGTAGAAGTACACCGGGACATGTGCTCCTGTGTGACCTCGTCGCCCCCGTCGTGTCCGTCTAGACTGCGGCTCGCCTCGAACTCACGTTGTTTCTGCATACGGGTCTTGCAAGCCACAGGCGCTGGGGGAGGAATCTCCTCCTCCTCCGTGTCGCTGTCGGAAGAGTCTCCCTCGGAGTCTTCCTCTAGTTTCTGGGGAACCTCTTCATCGAGCGGAGGGAGCTAGCCCTCCAGCACCTGAAAAAGCTAAGAACCACCATGAGTAAAACACCAAACGTGGCGACTGAGAACTGAGGTACGGACATAGCGACTGGGAAGAAAACTTACTGTGGGAGCTTCATTCTTCACAAGAGTGTACGGGGCGAGCCCGACCGCCACGCTGGTGAACTCTGCGTCTGTGATCTTTTTTAGGGCGGCCTTGTAGTCCTCGGCCTCCCATGAGTCCTTGCTGGTTCGGGAGGGGTCGTTCTTCCCGCTGTATTCATACATCCAATTCGGCCGAGCCGCTAGCGGAACCAGGCGCCGCCCGAGCCAGCAGTTGTAGAGATGGGTTGAAATCAACCCCTAGTCCTTCAGCTTCTGGATCTGGTCCATCATTTCCGCGACGGCCATCCGCTAGTCTTCGGGAAGCTTTTCGGTGCCAACAGACTAGGCTCGCTCCTCTCAGCGACGAACTCGGGAAACGCCACCTCGCCGGAGGGAGTGCATTCTTTTACGTAGAACCAGCTCTTCTTCCACTCGATGGCGGCCTTCTTCGGCAGGAGGAGCTTGATGAAATTGGGTTTCGGCTTCAATTGGAATGTGACGTCACCTGCGGCCAACATCAAACCACCGGACCCCTCGCGCCCGATGCGGCCATGGAAGAGCTCCAGCCACAGCGGGAAATACGGTCTGCAGCGGAGATAGCATTCGCAGAAGGTGACGAAGATCGCCAGCTGCTCGATGCTGTCCGGACCGAGATCCGATGGCTTGATCACGTAATACGCGCAGAAGCGGCGAAAGAAGAGTGAAGTGGGGAATCCCAGACCCCTCTCAAGATGGCTGGGGAAGCACATGAATTCGCCGGGTCGCGGTTTCGGCTCGGTCTTGGAGGAGGGGGGAACCCGCCAGTTCCCCTTGCGGAGGACTCCGGTGTCCTCGAAGGACTTGAGCTAGGTTGTGGTGCACTTGGACTTTCCCCATGAGCCTTTGGTAGGCGCCATCAGGTTGGATGTGGAGTCGCACGGTGCGGAAATGACGAGTCGGAAGGTTGAAGGCAGGGAGATTGGAGACATGAAGAACGAATAAGGAAGAATGAAGAATGCGGAGAAGATCCGCGGAGCTGAATCATCACTCCCCTTATATGGGAACGCCACCCTCCAAAATCGGGATAGCCATTACTCATGGTAATTGCACCGAAGTTACCGTTGGAAATTCCAACGGATAGTTTGACCAGATTTGACGGTCCAACTCCTTCATTTCACCCGCCACCCGCTAGTCTTTTTCACTCGTCGAAACGACGACTTGGCAGTAGTAACATTTATTGGGGTGGCAAATGGAAACATGGGGAAATTCTCCTTGGTTCTAATGGAGTCCATCGCCGACTCGACTGGACGCCCACATTGGGCTCGCCTACTCCGAACACCAAAGGGACGCCTGCGGCTACATCAACGATGGCCTCGGGGACTACTGATGGGGATATGCCAAAGGGGGTATGCCCAACAGGACGTTCTAATTGGGCCGAAGGGCCTCTGAGTGCGCCTGGAGGACGGTGACTGGACTACGACGGAAGGAGAAGCCCGCCAACTGGAGACTAGAGGCCCAGAAGTGTAATAGAAGCCCAGTCGGATTAGGGCAAAACCTCTGAATCCTTATCTTGTTCGGTGGTAGTTTGTAAACCCTAGCGAGGTGCCTCATATATAAACCTCCCTAGGGTATCCTAAGGACTCACATTCCATCATACAACCCATCACGCGACTCGCTGCTTAGATGCCGAGATCGCCACCCTTGTAACTCGCTCTCCAATAATCCAATCTAGCAGGAGTAGGTCTTTACCCTCCGGGGGGCCGAACCTGGATAAACCCATGTGCATCCGCCCCCATCTTGCACCGCAGATGGCCGCCAACTCTTCTTCACGAAACAATCAATTGCTGCCAGTGGCAGCGACTGCCGTGGCCATTTCCATGACATGAGCTATTGCCCAAACTTTTGGGGTTCCAGGGAAATTTACAATATCCTTATGACCCGATACATGTTTGAGCGATATGAGAAAAAACTCATCGTTTTCGTGTTTTGTCGCCGTTTTCATGAGCTATTGCCCATAGTTTTGGGGTTCCACGGCAATTTACAACGGCCATAAGACATGATACATGTTTGAGAGATGTGACCAAAAACTCATCCTTGTCGCGCTTTATGGTTGTTTTCATGAGTTATTGCCCATAGTTTTGGGGTTCCAGGAAGATTTACAACTACCGTCAGACCCAATACATGTTCGAAAGATATGAACAAAAACTCGTTGTTTTCGAGTGTTATGGCCAATTTCATGAGATATTGCCCACACTCTTGGGGTTCTAGGGCACACTTGGAACATGTTTGGGAGTTAAGACCAAAAAATCGTCGTTTTCACATTTACGGCTGTTTTCATGAGCTATCAATCTTAGTTTTGGGGTTTTATGACAATTTACAACGACCGTGAGAACCGATAAATGTTTGTGTGATATGACCAAAAACTCGTCATTTTCGTGTTTATGGTCGTTTTCATGAGCTATTGCCCAAAGTTTTGTGGTTCCAGGAAGAATTACGATGACCATAAGACCCGATACAAGTTTGATAGATATGAAAAAAACTCATCCTTATCGTGCTTTATGGCCATTTTCATGTGTTATTGCCCACAATTTCAGGGTTTTAGGGCGATTTACACCGATAGTGAAACCCGATAGATGTTTGAGATCTATGACCAAAAAGTCGTCGTTTTCATGTTTTATGACTGTTTTCATGAGCTATTGCCCAAACTTTTGGGGTTCCAGGGCGATTTACAACATCCGTAAGACCTGATACATGTTTGAGCGATATGACAAAAAACTCGTCGTTTTCATGTTTTATGGCCGTTTTCATGAGCTATTGCCCACACTTTTGGGGTTTCGGGGCGATTTACATCGGCCGTAAGACCCGATACATGTTTGAGAGATATGACCAAAAAATCGTCCTTGTCGCGCTTTATGGCTGTTTTCATGAGCTATTGCCCACAGTTTTGGGGTTCCAGGGCGATTTGCAACTACCGTAAGACCCGATACATGTTTGAAAGATATGAACAAAAACTCGTTGTTTTCGAGTGTTATGGCCTACTTCATGAGATATTGCCCACACTTTTGGGGTTCTAGGGCGCATCTGGTACATGTTTGGGAGTTAAGACCAAACACTCGTTGACGAGGGTTTAACTCATCAATGCCCATTGTTATGGACTTGGGTTTTGGAGAAGGAGGGAGCGCTGGAGACATCTATCGGCTAGCAAACAAGCACACAGGGGACAAAGATTTACCCAGGTTCAGGCCTTATAGAGGTCCCTACTCCTGCTTGTCTGCTCGTGGAATTATCGAAGGAATCGAAAGTTACAATGGTGCGCAGATGCAATTTGGCGAGGGTTGTGGAAACTAGGGTTGCGTGTGTCCTCCTTGCTGCCCCCTCCTAGCCTTCATATAGATAGGCTAGGTCTCGGGTAGCAGGTCGAGTCGGTTACAAGTTAGGATTTTTCCCCTTCAAACTTTCTATCTTTAACTTCTTCTTGTTCTTCAAGCAATCGAGAGTCTGTAGGTTACTCGAGTCCTTTGTTTGGGCCTTGGCGACATCGTGGGCCTGTACGTATTTGGACCATATATACCAAGCTCGAGTACCTGTAGGTTATACCCATGTCAATAGCCCCCGAGTGTCCAGTGGAATCGCAGATTCGACTGGGGAGTTTTTGAAGTCCTCGAGTGCCTGAACGAGTGCATTTCAACTGCTTTTATTTGTGTCATAGGGATTGTTGATATACGTGCCTGATATAACCGAAGTATCGGTATCAGTTAACCACCTTAGGGTGAAACAACGTAATCTACTTGAACTCAAGTCCCCGAACTCGAATCCGGAAAAGTGCTGATATAATTTGACTCAGGCCGCGGAGGTCTTACAAAAGTCGAATTCCAGTTATATGGGTGTGAGCACTCGACGCGTCCGTCAAGGCATGTTCAGCGTACCTGTAAGTACGGATACATTTCTGGTAGTGCGCAGCTAAATGCGTTGCTAGGCCTTATTCAGGTCTTACCTTCACGCTGTAAGTGCGGCATCCGAATTTTATCATCGCGGAGACGATTCGGGTGACCCAGGAGACGCAGTCTCTTTGTAGGAAAAATTATGAGAGGGTGTCGCCATGAGCTTCGAGTGCGGATGTTATCAACACATAGTTTTCTATATAAATAATCATAGGATGCGCGACCAGCGCTCCCTATGGGAGTAGCCCCCGAGTGCCTGGTTGAGTCGAAGACTCAGGCAGGGACTAAATAACTTTTGCGACTGCTGTCGTCTTTTGCTTGCTTGTTTCAGTCGAATTTTTCCAGCGCTCCCTATTGGAGTAACCCATGTTCATAGTCAAATCATATTATGACTGGTTTGGGTTTGCTTCCGATTGTCCATGTTCCTGCAGAAAGAAAAGAAAAAATCGTAGGGTGCGCGGCCAGCGCTCCCTATGGGAGTAGCCCCCGAGTGCTTGGTGGAGTCGAAGACTCTAGCAAGGACTAAAGTAGTCGAAGTTGTCCCCTGCGTAGCTTTGATGACGTCAGTGCTGACGGTTGTATGACCTCGGTTGCC
This sequence comes from Avena eriantha, assembly GCA_910589775.1. NCBI lineage: Eukaryota > Viridiplantae > Streptophyta > Magnoliopsida > Poales > Poaceae > Avena > Avena eriantha. The sequence continues at coordinate 231,238,880 of OU342746.1, forward strand.
CGCGTGAGCGAGTTTGAGAGGACGTGACAAGCAGTGGGTCCCACTTTCTGACTTTGATTTGACTAGGCGTGCGTAATCTTTATTTTAACTGTGCCTCCTCGATTTCTGTGCGTAATGGGAGCAGTGGAGGGACGGTTTGCGCTTCCCCTTCTCCACGTGACCAACACGATGTGTGCCACGCGTCCAATAGGGTTTTTCTGAGCCGTTGGATTGCATCTTCCAGGGGTTAAGTAGAGGCGCTGCGACGGTAATTTTTCCCATCTGTTCTCATTCATCCTTGCTGCCATCGCCATTGCTGCTGCTCCTCTGCTTTTCTCTGCGCCCGTTTCCTCCATGACACTGGACCAGCTCCTTTCGTTTCCGAGCTACTTTCTTCGCTCACATCACCGTCGTGCAATGGGGAAGAAGAAGGGAGACGTTGCTGCTGATTCCGCAGCCACTATTGCGGCGGCGAAGAAGAAGGGTGGCTACGCTGCTGCGGGCACCAGCACCGCCACCGGCGGGAAGAAGAAGGTCGCAGGCACCCGCGTCATGATTGGTGCGTGGAGCCCTTCCATCATCAAGGCGTCTGATCTCCGTATTATTCGCCAAGATGGAGTGATGTCCGCTGTAGTCGCCAACGCGCGCGTCCCCAGCAATGAGACCATTGCTGCTCCTCCCGCTGGTGTTCGAGTGATGTTTCTAGCATTCATCATTCGCGGTCTCTCCTTGCCTCTTCACCCCCTTTTTAGGGGTCTTCTTTGTTTCTACGGGCTCCAGCTCCATCAGCTGTCCCCAAATTCGATCCTCCATATTTCTTGCTTCACCACCCTTTGCGAGTGCTGGCTCGGAATCGAGCCACACTTCGGCCTTTTCAAGCGCATCTTCAAATTGAAGCGCCAGTCTGCATCTGGCTCTTTAGTGTACGATGCAGGTGGTTGCGGACTCCACGTCGACCCATCTGCCACCTACTTCGACATCAAGCTCACGAAGTCCGTCCAAGGGTGGAGGGACAAATGGTTCTACATTCGCGATCAGAAGGCCAACGATGAGCACTCTGGACTCGCGCCCTCCGATCCCGCGACGCCGTGCAGGAGGATGCACTCCTGGAAGAACGTAGTCATGCCTGGCGAGCTCGCGGAGACAGACGTGTTGTATCAACGCGTCTGCGACCTCGAGAGTCACATAGGCAAAGAGGAGGGAGGCTGCGCTCTCATCCGTACTTGGCTGCGTCGTCGCGTCTAGCCCCTGCAAGCCAGAGTCCACCCCATGTTTCAATGGACTGGCGCTGATGATGCCACTCGCGTGTCTGCCGATGGCATGTCCGCGAGTGAGGTGGATAAGAGGGTTCGACTGGTCACGAAGGACACCGTCGAGGATGTGCTTCCCAGTGAGCCAGTTGTTCCTCCCTTTGATGCTTTGAATCCTCCTCCTAAGGTATAGTTGTGCTACGTAGTAGCTTATTTTCTGGATTGCTTTTATGTTGCTAACTTGCTTTTTTGCTGAATTTCGTTATCTATACGCAGAATTGGGCGGTGTCGCCTTGTATGCCCCCTCTCCCTAAGGGGATTATTCCTTGCGAAGCCTTGGAAGAGGATGAGTCTGAGTCGACTGTCCCTTCTGATGTGGAGGAGGAAGCCCCCAAGTCCGATAGTCCGGATACTCGCAAGCGTTCGCGCAGCGAGGATTCCGACACATCGTCTCCTTCGACTCCGGAAGCTACGGGCGTTGGTGCGGAGTCACCAATTCCTGCCATTCCTGTGATGGCTGTCGCACCGTCTTCTCGCAAGAAGATGCGATTACCCAAGGAGTCTTCATCGGAGTCGGTGGAGGCCACATTTTATTTTGACAAGTTTAACTGGTAAGTTTCTGTTGTGCCTTTGTTGGCTTGTCCCGGAGTTTTCCCTTTCTCAATGTAGGTTTTGTCTTGTAGTCAAGAGGCGTCGTCATCTTCTGGCGACGTCCAATTTTTTAAGGAATCAGGAGTCGCGACCTCAAGGCCCAAGAAAGAGGTAGAGCGCGCTCCTTCCCCTCCATTGGCTGCCCACTCTGGGCACAACTCTTCCAGTTTTCACAATTAGGGCCGTTTTCATGAGCTATTGCCCACAGTTTTGAGGTTCCAGGAGATTTACAATGACCGTGAGAACCGATACATGTGTGAGTGTTATGACCAAAAACTCGTCTTTTTCGTGTTTAATGGCTGTTTTCATGAGCTATTTGTTGGGCCACGTAGAGATAAACAAAACTTTTTGTCTACACGGTGATCCCAAGATCCAGCTCAGGTAGAAGGCCACGAGAATTACCACTAGACACGCAGTTGCGGAATTGATGAAGCGCGTTGCTTGATGCAGTGTAGTCCTCGCGATCCGTTCCGATTCCACGATCCACGGTCCGTTCTTTCTTCATGATCGTCCAAGTGCTGAACGTACAGCACCTCCGCCGGTATCCACACGTACGAGGAGAAGCGCCGGCGGTGGACTGCTAGGTCCGGTATGGCGGCGACAGGACGGACTGGGGCTAGGGTTTCCAACACATGGAGTGACCTAACCCTTGTGCTCTAAGCACCTACGCCCCAGCTTATATAGGGAGTGAAAGGGGGCTCCACTCACTTATGGCCCATTCACTAAAAAGGCCTATATTAGCCACTTCAAGTCTCACTTGCTGACTAAGTCCATGTCTCTATTTGGGTCTAACCCAAATAGGTTTCCTGTTTGGGTCTAACCCAAACGTGCTCCCGCTCTTAAGTGTGTGACCCGACAGGCTCATGGTAACCCGGACACGATTCCGAGTCACACTCGTGATCGATCAGTTGGTAGCGGCTCCTAGCAAAACGTGCCAATTCCCAAGTACCAATAAGTCATGACGACATATCTTTCCAATGCGACTTTCGTCTGAGTCCCTTTTGCCTCACGATATACCTTGTCGGACTATAGGCGAATGATCGTCATCCCTTAAATAGTCTGACTCTCTTTCTCGATCCAAGATAAGTGATTCATCCGACTAACTCTTAGTCGGTTGCCTCGGTTAACACTTAATCCGAGACGCGCATGGCCATGCTTTCCGAATCATATCTTCCGAGAGGGCCCAGAGAATATCTCTCCGGGTGGAGGGGAAAAATCCCGTCTTGGTTGTTCACATCACGCAGCTTGATTCTCAGTCGACCCGAACTCCGCCTTTATGACTGCCCAGTGACGGAACAGCGTTTGATAGAACCTAAGTCGGAGATCCTCAACTCGGATGGTGCAATAACCTCAGGTCTAAGGATTACATTGATTGAGACATGCAAATGACGACTTGTTTGTTGCATCTCAATATGGGTCAGTCCGACTCGCTAAACTCTTTAGCCGAATCCGTGTAAGTCGGAATAGCATCTCCATGGCCATGACAAGTGGAACCTAGTCATCTGCCGACTTTCACATTGGTCTAAGTTGTGTGTCCGGCACAACCTCAATGACCAAGGACAATTAGTATGAACAACATGAATATGTAGTTCCACAATCAAATCACATATTCGATGATACATATTAGCAGTTCATACATGCACCATAACCTTATGTATACACAGGAATATCATCATACATGATTGCCTCTAGGGCATATTCCCAACAGTCTCCCACTTGCACTAGAGTCAATCTTCCGACATCACATGTCTAGGTATCTAATGCCCATTGCTCTCAGATGCGCCTCATGCTTCGGCTGTGGAAGTGGCTTTGTCAAGGGATCCGCAATGTTTGCATCCGTGTGTACCTTGCATAACTTGATATCACCTTGATCCACGAACTGGCGAATAAGGTGGTACTGCATAAGTATATGTTTGTTCTTCTGGTGTTGTCTAGGTTCCTTGGCTTGTGCAATAGCATCATTGTTGTCTCAATACATGTCTAATGGATTGGACGAGCCCTGAACCACACCAAGATCCATGAGGAAATTCCTCATCCAAACGGATTCTTTTGCCGCCTCCGAGGCAGCAATATACTCAGCCTCTGTAGTATACGCAGACACCGTTTCTTGCTTGGAACTTTTCCAGCTCATAGCCCCATCGTTTATCACAAACACATATCCGGATTGAGAACGAGAATCATCCGAGTCAGTGAGATAACTCACATCCGTGTAACCCTTTACACTGAGTTCATCCTCACCTCCATAAACCAGGAACATATCCTTAGTCCTTCTCAAGTACTTGAGGATATTTTTAGCCGCTGCCCAGTGGATCTCTCTAGAGTCAGCTTGGTATCTGCTCACAACACTTAGAGCATTGGAAACATCCGGCCTAGTACAAATCATAGCGTACATGATGGATCCGATATCAGAAGCATACGGAATCGCACTCATCCGACTTCGCTCATCAGCTGTTGAAGGACACTGAGTCTTGCTAAGTTTTACGCCATGGGACATCGGTAAGAACCCCTTCTTAGACGATTCCATGTTGAAATTCTTCAACACTTTGTCCAAATATGTACTCTGACTCAATCCAATGAGCCGCCTTGATCTATCTCTATAGATCCGGATTCCTAGTATGTAAGTCACCTCACCCAAGTCTTTCATCGGAAAACTCTTCTCCGATGATTCCTTGGTCTCTTGCAACATCTCGACATCATTTCCAATCAGTAATATGTAATCCACATATAAGATCAGAAAGTTCACTTTGCTCCCACTAAACTTCTTGTATAAACAAGAATCATGATCACTCTTGATGAAGCCAAACGATTTGACTACCTCATCAAAGCGAATGCTCCAACTCCGAGATGCTTGCTTCAACCCGTAAATGGATTTCCGAAATTTGCATACCTTGTCAGCATTAGCTGGATCGACAAAACCCTCGGGTTGTATCATATACACGTCCTCGGTTAAATTTCCATTAAGGAAAGCCGTTTTGACATCCATCTGCCATATCTCATAGTCGAAATAGGCTACTATAGCTAACATGATCTGAACTGATTTAAGCATCGCCACAGGAGAGAAAGTCTCATCGTAGTCAACTCCTTGAACTTGTCGGAACCCCTTCAAGACAAGTCGTGCTTTATAGATAGAAACATTTCCATCCATATCAGTTTTCTTCTTAAAGACCCATTTGCACTCAACGGGTCTTGCACCGTCTGGCAGATCAACCAAGTTCCAAACTTGATTTTCATTCATGGACTTTAATTCAGATCTAATGGCTCCAAGCCATGACTCAGAATCAGAACCACCATCGCTTCTGAATAAGTTGTCAGCTCCTCACTGTCCAATAGCATCACATCACGAACACTTCGCAATCTAGCCGATCTTCGCAGTGTCGGTGCAGTTTCTGGCTCAGGTACCACGTCCGGCTCAACCTCTAAGGCATTTGCCGACTCGCTGCTAGCCGGCATCTCTCGAATTTCTTCGAGATGCACCGTACTTCCACTGACTCCCCGACTAAGAAACTCTTTCTCAAGGAAGATACCATTTCGAGCGACAAACACTTTGCCCTCTTCTTGGTTGTAGAAGTAGTAACCCAAGGTTTCCCTCGGATACCCCACGAAAATACACTTATCCGACTTAGTTGTAAGCTTGTCCGACTGAAGTCGCTTGACAAAAGCTTCACAACCCCAAATCTTAAGGAAGGACAAACTCGGCTTCTTGCAGTCCACATCTCATGTGGTGTCTTCTCTACCGACTTTGATGGTACTCTGTTTAGTGTGAACGCTGCAGTTTCTAGACAATAACCCCAAAATGATAAAGGCAGATCTGTCTGACTCATCATTTATCGTACCATGTCCAACAAGGTCCGATTCCTCCTTTCCGACACACCGTTTCTCTGCGGCGTTCCTGGAGGAGTGAGCTGGGGAACTATTCCACAACTCTTTAGATGGTCATCAAACTCATGGCTCATGTACTCGCCTCCTCGGTCCGACCGAAGAAACTTTATTTTCTTGCCAAGTTGATTTTGTACCTCATTCTGGAATTCCTTGAACTTTTCAAAGGCTTCCGACTTTTGTTTCATCAAGTAGATATATCCATATCTACTCAAATCATCAGTGAAGGTAATGAAGTACTCATAACCACCTCTGGCTATCGTGCTCATCGGGCCACATACATCACTATATACTAGTCCCAATAAGTCGGACGCCCTTTCACAACTCTTTGCAAAAGGTGTCTTGGTCATCTTGCCAAGAAGGCAGGATTCGCATGTCTCGAACGACTCCAAGTCGAACGAAGTTAGGAGTCCATCATCATGGAGCTTCTTCATGTGTTTCCAACTTATATGACCAAGCCGATAATGCCAAAAGTAAGTCATATTCTGATCATTTGGTTTTAACCTTTTCACATTTATGTTATAGACAGATTCACTATCAAGATTCAAAATAAATAACCCGTGCCGGACGGGCGCAAAGCCATGAAACATATCATTCAAATATAAAGAACAACCATTATTCTTAATATTCGACTCATAGCCCTATCTCATCAAACATGAGGCAGAAATGATGTTTCGACTAAGCACTGGAACATAATAACAATTATTTAGCTCCATTAAGAATGCAGAAGGTAAATGAAGTTGCATTGTGCCGACTTCCAACGCAGCGACTCTCGCTTTGTTTTCGACTCTAATGTCAACCTCGCCCCTTGCAACGCTCCTAGTTCTTACCAGTCCCTGCAACGAGTTGCAGATGTGAATGACTGATCCGGTATCATATACCCAAGAACTACCAGGTGCATCAGCAAGATAAATATCTATAACATTGCAAACAAGCGTACCTAAGCCGTAAGTCACACCTCCGCTCTTGGCTTTATCAGCCAGATACTTGCTGCAATTCCTCTTCCAGTGGCCATCTGACTTGTAGTAGAAGCAAGTGGATCCGGCTGTAGGAGCTGGCTTAGTCCCTGAGGAAGCGCTTTGGATTGGGTCCTCCACCTTACCTCCTGACTTTGCCTTCTTCTTAGTCCAAGAACTCTTCTTGAACTTAGCCTTGTTTTGTACCATCAACACTTGACTGGCACCTTTCTTGAGATCCGCCTCAGCCTGCTTGAGCATCCCATGTAATTCAGTGAGCTTCTTATCCATACCATGCATGTGGTAGTTCGATATAAACTGACCATACGCACTAGGAAGAGAGTTCAGAATTATGTCTGTAGCGAACTCTTCGCTAATGGGGTAGCCAAGCCTTTCCAGAGACTGCATATAACCAACCATCTTGATCACATGCGGACTTAGTGGATCGCCATCCTTAAGCTTGCAGCTCAACAAAGCCTGAGAGACTTGATACCTCTCAGTCTTTGCCTGAGCCTAGAACATACTTTTGAGGCTTTCGATCATATCGTAGGCCTCAACATTCTCGAACTGCTACTGCAAGTCCGGTTCCATGAGAGCAAGCATAAGACAACTAATCTCCATGGATTCATCACAAATCTGACGGTAGGCATTGGTGGCTGCGACAGTCGCATTCTCATCCGTCTCAGCTAGAAGTGGGTTGTCTAGGACACGATCCCTTTTTTCTTGTTTGAGAACAATTCTCAGATTATGATACCAGTTGGTGAAATTAGTTCCATTCAGCTTATATTTCTCTAAGATGGTTCTCAAAGCAAAACTGGAAATCTGAGGAAGACTGCTAGGTGCCATTGATCTACAACAGAAATTGTGCAAAACACTTAACACATATTATCCATAAAGAGCAAGCATATTAAACACTTTAATATTAATGCTCCCACTAGAACCAACACCCCTCTGATGGTTACTTAGTGATTCAGGACCCTAAATAAGCAAGTCGACTAGTGAGCTTTAGCATCACCGCTAGCCGTCAAGTGATCTAGGTAGACAACTCCTTGTCAATCGTATCTCATACGACTCCTGTTGGATGGGTGGCATCACATGCCCCGGCTCCCATCCGTCTTTTCCCCAAGTCCCACAACCGTTGTGATAGACCTGTCTAGATTACTAAGTGCTTCCGCTGTAAGAGTCTGACTCGAACCCACCTAGTCGGAAAGAATTGATAGCACCTCAATTTTATGAGCCCACTACCAAAAATGTCCGACTTGTGATGGTGCAGCACTGGCGGGGAAACCGACTAGACCTTCTTTGAGGGATTATATTCTACCAACTATCTAATAGAGGTAAAATAGAGACATAACAATAACACAAAATAAAAGCAATTATAATGTGAAATGGTATGGCTCTCTTCATGGCGATCTCCATCTCCATAAAGCCTGTAATCCGACTCGTGTCAACTCTTGTCACGTGCCATCTTACACCATGTAGCCGACATGCACACCGACTTTGCATGCCTTCCGGATTCTCCAAACAGCCACACTAGCTTGTAATGCAAATTACACAGAGAATCCGACACGCAGGCCGTTATACAATAAGATGACAGCACCTAGGCTCCAGCCGGCTGACAAAAACCGTGATACGCAGATCACGTATGGATTACACACATCACATGCACATAAGCCATACCATTCACAACATCATCCTGCAAAAACAAGTTATGCATAGATACGATATCTACCAGTGTTGTGAAACTCGTAACGACATCTAAGGCCCTACTACAGGGCGAAGCCGGCGGTCCCGACGATTTTTCCGAAAAACGCAGATCTCATCTGCATTCCGGACATGGATTTCATCATCGGATAAAACAATTTTACCCAAATCCGATCCGGACTCCGATTCGATCAAACCCTTTGATCTTCGATCACCGCATCCGGGTATACGTGTCACAGTCTACCCCGATGGCGGAAACCGACCGGTAGGGGTATGTCGTTCCACGACCTTAGCAGTTAGATCACGGAAACCAGATCATCCATTCCCCTGAGTACAGTTGATCTAATCAACTTTGTACAAAACCGATCTATCTCATAGATCGACCACCAAAACTGCAATTAGATCCAATCTAACGCCAACTGCATATCACATATGCGTGATCTCGAGCCTAAAACCAGAAGCTAGTGCTCTGATACCACTGTTGGGCCACGTAGAGATAAACAAAACTTTTTCCCTACATGGTGATCCCAAGATCCAGCTCAGGTAGAAGGCCACGAGGATTACCACTAGACGTGCAGTTGCGGAATTGATGAAGCACGTGCTTGATGCAGTGCAGTCCTCGCGATCCGTTCTGGTTCCACGATCCACGATATGTTCTTTCTTCATGATCGTCGAAGTGCTGAAGGGACAGCACCTCCGCCGGTATCCACACGTACGAGGAGGAGCGCCGGCGATGGACTGCTAGGTCCGGTACGGCGGCGACAGGACGGACTGGGGCTAGGGTTTCCAACACATCGAGTGACCTAACCCTTATGCTCTAAGCACCTGCACCCCAGCTTATATAGGGAGTGAAAGTGGGCTCCACTCACTTGTGGCCCATTCACTAAAAAGGCCTATATTACCCACTACAAGTCTCACTTGCTGACTAAGTCCATGTCTCTATTTGGGTCCAACCCAAATAGGTTTCCTGTTTGGGTCTAACCCAAACTTGCTCCCGCTCTTAAGTGTGTGACCCGACAGGCTCATGGTAACCCGGACACGGTTCCGAGTCACACACGTGATCGATCAGTTGGTAGCGGCTCCTAGCAGAACGTGCCAACTCCCAAGTACCAATAAGTCATGACGACATACCTTTCCAATGCGACTTTCGTCTGAGTCCCTTTTGCCTCACGATATACCTTGTCGGACTATAGGCGAATGATCGTCATCCCTTAAATAGTCCGACTCTTTTTCTTGATCCGAGATAAGTGATTCATCCACAAACTCTTAGTCGGTTGCCTCGGTTAACACTTAATCCGAGACACGCATGGCCATGCTTTCCGAATCATATCTTCCGAGAGGGCCCAGAGAATATCTCTCCAGATGGAGGGGCAAAATCCCGTCTTGGTTGTTCACATCACGCAGCTTGATTCTCAGTCGACCCGAACTCCGCCTTTATAACTGCCTAGTGACGGAACAGCGTTTGACAGAAGCTAAGTCGGAGATCCTCAACTCGGATGGTGCAATAACCTCAGGTCTAAGGATTACATTGATTGAGGCATGCAAATGACGACTTGTTCGTTGCATCTCAATATGGGTCAGTCCGACACGCTAAACTCTTTAGCCGAATCCGTGTAAGTCAGAATAGCATCTCCATGCCCATGACAAGTGGAACCTAGTCTTCTGCCGACTTTCACATTGGTCTAAGTTGTGTGTCCGGCACAACCTCAATGACCAAGGACAATTAGTATGAACAACATGAATATGTAGTTCCACAATCAAATCACATATTCGATGATACATCTTAGCAGTTCATACATGGACCATAACCTTATGAATACACAGGAATATCATCATACATGATTGCCTCTAGGGCATATTCCCAACACTATTGCCCATAGTTTTGGGGTTCCATGGCGATTTACAACGGCCATTAGACCCGATAAATGTTTGAGAAATATGACCAAAAAGTCGTCCTTGTCGCGCTTTGTGGCTATTTTCATGGGCTATTGCCCTCAGTTTTGTGGTTTTTGGGCAATTTACAACGATAGTGAGACCCAATAAATGTTTGAGAGATATGACTAAAAACTCGTCGTTTGTGCGTTTTATGCCCATTTTCATGAGCTATTGCCCACACATTTGGGCCTCCAGGCGATTTACAATATTCGTAAGTTCCGATACATGTTTGAGTGATATGACCAAACCTCGTTGTTTCGTGTAGATGGTCGTTTTCATGAGCTATTGCCCACACTTTTGGGGTTCCAGGGCACACCTAGAACATGTTTGGGAGTTAAGACCAAAAAATCGCCGTTTTCACATTTAGGGCTATTTTGATGAGCTATCGCCCCTAGTTTTGGGGTTTTATGACGATTTACAACGACCGTGAGAACCGATACATGTTTGAGAGATATGACCAAAAACTCGTCATTTTCGCACTTTATGGCCATTTTCATGAGCTATTGCCCACAGTTTTGGGGTTCCAGGGCGTTTTACAACTACCGTAAGACCCGATACATGTTTGAAAGATCTGAACAAAAACTCGTTGTTTTCGAGTGTTATGGCCAATTTCATGAGATATTGCCCACACTTTTGGGGTTCTAGAGCGCATCTAGTACATGTTTGTGAGTTAAGACCAAACACTCTTCGTTTTCACATTTAGGGACATTTTCATGAGCTATCGCCCTTAGTTTTAGGTTTTTATGACGATTTACAACAACCATGAAAACCGATACATGTTTGAGTGTTATGACCAAAAACTCGTCATTTTCGTGTTTATGGCCGTTTTCATGAGCTATTGCCCACATTTTTGTTGTTCCAGGGAGATTTAGAATAACCATAAGACCCGATACATGTTTGATAGATATGACAAAAAAACTCGTCCCTATTCGCGCTTTATGGCCATTTTCATGTGTTATTGCCCATAGTTTCGGGGTTTTACGGCGATTTACACCGTTAGTGAAACCTGATAGATGTTTGAGATATGACCAAAAAGTCATCATTTTCGTGTTTTATGACTTTTCATGGGCTATTGCCCAAACTTTTGGGGTTCCAGGGCAATTTACTACATCCTTATGACCCGATACATGTCTGAGCGATATGAGAAAAAAACTCGTCGTTTTCATGTTTTATGGCTGTTTTCATGAGCTATTACCCACAGTTTTGGGGTTCCACGGCGATTTACAACGGCCATAAGACATGATACATGTTTGAGAGATATGACCAAACACTCATCCTTGTCGCGCTTTATGGCCGTTTTCATGAGTTATTGCTCACAGTTTTGGGGTTCTAGGGCGATTTACAACTACCGTCAGACCCAACACATGTTCAAAAGATATGAACAAAAACGCGTTGTTTTCGAGTGTTATGGCCAATTTCATGATATATTTCCCACATTCTTGGGGTTCCAGGGCACACCTAGAACATGTTTGAGAGTTAAGACCAAAAAATCGTCGTTTTCACATTTAGGGCTGTTTTCATGAGCTATCGCCCTTAGTTTTGGGGTTTTATGATGATTTACATGACTGTGAGAACCAATAAATGTTTGAGTGTTATGACCAAAAACTCGTCATTTTCGTGTTTATCGTCGTTTTCATGAGCTATTGCCCATAGTTTTGTGGTTCCAGGAAGAATTACAATGACCATAAGACCCGATACAAGTTTGATAGATATGAAAAAAACTCGTCCTTGTCGCGCTTTATAGCCATTTTCATGTGTTATTGCCCACAATTTCAGGGTTTTAGGGTGATTTACACCGATAGTGAAACCCGATAGATGTTTGAGATCTATGACCAAAACATCGTCGTTTTCTTGTTTTATGACTGTTTTCATGAGCTATTGCCCAAACTTTTGGGGTTCCAGGGCGATTTACAACATCCATAGGACCTGATACATGTTTGAGCGATATGACAAAAAACTCGTCGTTTTCATGTTTTATGGCCGTTTTCATGAGCTATTGCCCACAGTTTTGTGGTTCTAGGGAGATTTACTATGACCATAAGACCCGATACATGTTTGATAGATATGACAAAAAAAATCATCCTTGTCCCGCTTTATGGCCATTTTTCATGTGTTATTAGCCATAGTTCCGGAGTTTTAGGGCGATTTACACAGATAGTGAAACCTGATAGATGTTTGAGATATATGACCAAAAACTCGTCGTTTTCGTGTTTTATGACCGTTTTCATGAGCTATTGCCCAAACTTTTGGGGTTCTAGGGCGATTTAGAACGTCCGTAAGACCCGATACATGTTTGAGCGATATGACAAAAAACTCGTCGTTTTCGTGTTTTATGGCCGTTTTCATGAGCTATTGCCCACACTTTTGGGGTTCCAGTGCGATTTACAATGGTCGTAAGACCCGATACATGTTTGAGAGATATGACCAAAAACTCGTCGTTGTCGCGCTTTATGGTCGTTTTCATGAGCTATTGCCTAAAGTTTTGGGGTTCTAGGGCAATTTACAACTACCGTAAGACCCGATACATGTTTGAAAGATATGAACAAAAACTCGTTGTTTTCGAGTGTTATTGCCTATTTCATGAGATATTGCCCACACTTTTGGGGTTCCAGGGCGCATCCGGTACATGATTGGGAGTTAAGACCAAACACTTGTCGTTTTCACATTTAGGGCCGTTTTCATTAGCTATTGCCCTTAGTTTTGGGGTTTTAGGGCGATCTACAACGACCCGTGGGAACCGATACATGTGTGAGTGTTATGACCAAAAACTCATCTTTTTCGCGTTTAATAGCTGTTTTCATTAGCTATAGCCCACAATTTTGGGGTTTTAGGGCGATTTACAATGACCATTAGACCCGACACATGTTTGAGAAATATGACCAAAAACTCGTCCTTCTCGCACTTTGTGGCCATTTTCATGGGCTATTGCCCTCAGTTTTGTGGTTTTAGGGCATTTTACAACGATAGTGAGACCCAATAATGTTTGAGAGATATGACCAAAAACTCGTCGTTTTTGCATTTTATGCCCATTTTCATGACCTATAGCCCTCACACTGGGGCCTCCAGGGCGATTTGCAACATCCGTAAGAACCGATACATGTTTGAGCGATATAACCAAAACTCGTCGTTTTCGTGTTTATGGCCGTTTTCAAGAGATATTGCCCATAGTTTTGGGGTTCCAGGGCGCACCTGGTACATGTTTGGGAGTTAAGACCAAAAATCATTGTTTTCACATTTAGGGCTATTTTCATGAGCTATCGCCCTTAATTTTTGGATTTTATGATGATTTACAAGGTCCGTGAGAACCAATACTTGTTTGAGTGTTATGACCAAAAACTCGTCATTTTCGTGTTTATGTCCGTTTTCATGAGCTATTGCCCATAGTTTTGTGGTTCCTAGGAGATTTACAATGACCATAAGACCCGATACATGTTTGATAGATATGACAAAAAAACTCGTCCTTGTCGTGCTTTATGGCCGTTTTCATGTGTTATTACCCACAGTTTCGGGGTTTTAGGGCGATTTACACCGATAGTGAAACCCGGTAGATGTTGGAGATATATGACCAAAAAATCGTCGTTTTCGTGTTTTATGACTGTTTTCATGAGCTATTGCCCAAACTTTTCGGGTTCTAGGGCGATTTACAATGTCCATAAGACCAGATATATGTTTGAGCGATATGACAAAAAAAACTCGTCGTTTTTGTGTTTTATGGCCGTTTTCATGAGATATTGCCCACACTTTTGGGGTCCCAGCGCGATTTACAACGCTCGTAAGACCCGATACATGTTTGAGAGATATGACCAAAAACCGTTCTTGTTGCTGTTTATGGCTGTTTTCATGAGATATTGCCCACAGTTTTTGGGTTCCAGGGCAATTTACAACTACCATAAGACCCGATACATGTTTGAAAAATATGAAGAAAACTCGTTGTTTTCGAGTGTAATGGCCTATTTCATGAGATATTGCCCACACTTTTGGGGTTCCAGGGCGCATCTAGTACATGTTTGGTAGTTAAGGCAAACACTCGTCGTTTTCAGATTTAGGGCCGTTTTCATGAGCTATTGCCCTTAGTTTTGGAGTTTTATGACAATTTATGACAACCGTGAGAACTGATACATGTTTGAGTGTTATGACCAAAAATTCATCATTTTCGTGTTTATGGCCGATTTCATGAGCTGTTGCCCACAATTTTATGGTTCTAGGGAGATTTGCTATGACCATAAGACCAGATACATGTTTGATAGATATGACAAAAAAAACTCGTCCTTGTCGCGCTTTATGGCCATTTTCATGTGTTATTGACCATAGTTTCGGGGTTTTAGGGCGATTTACACCGATAGTGAAACCTGATAGATGTTTGAGATATATGACCAAAACATCGTCGTTTTCGTGTTTTATGCCCATTTTGATGAGTTATTGCCCACGCACTTGGGCCTCTAGGGCGATTTACAACATCCGTAAGACCCGATACATGCTTGAGCGATATGACCAAAACTCGTCGTTTTCGTGTTTATGGCCGTTTTCTTGAGATATTGCCCACACTTTTGGGGTTCTAGGGCGCACCTGGTACATGGTTGGGAGTTAAGACCAAAAAATCGTTGTTTTCACATTTAGGGAGTGTTTTCATGAGCTATCGCCCCTAGTTTTGGGGTTTTATGACGATTTAGAATGACAGTGAGAACAGATACATGTTTGAGTGCTATGACCAAAACCTCGTCATTTTTGTGTGTATGGCTATTTTCATGAGCTATTGCCCACAATTTTGTGGTTCTAGGGAGATTTACAATGACCATAAAATCTGATACATGTTTGATAGATATGAAAAAAAGCTCGTCCTTGTCGCGCTGTATGGCCGTTTTCATGTGTTATTGCCCACAGTTTCGGGGTTTTAGGGCGATTTACACCGTTAGTGAAACCCGATATATGTTTGAGATATATGACCAAAAAATCGTCATTTTCATGTTTTATGACTGTTGTCATGAGCTATTGCCCAAACTTTGGGGGTTCTAGGGCGATTTAATACATCTGTAAGACTTGATACATGTTTGAGCGACATGAAAAAAACTCGTCGTTTTCGTGTTTTATGGCCGTTTTCATGAGCTATTGGCCACGGTTTTGGGGTTTCATGGCGATTTACAATGGTCGTAAGACCCGAGACATGTTTGCGAGATATGACCCAAAAATCATCATTTTCGCGCTTTATGGCATTTTCATGAGCTATTGCCCACAGTTTTGGGGTTCCAGGGGGATTTCCAACTACCGTAAGACCCGATACATGTTTGAAAGATATGAACAAAAACTCGTTGTTTTCGAGTGTTATGGCCTATTTCATGAGATATTGCCCACACTTTTGGGGTTTTAGGGCGCATCTAGTACATGTTTGGGAGTTAAGACCAAACACTCGTCGTTTTCACATTTAAGGCCGTTTTCATGAGCTATCACCCTTATTTTTGGGGTTTTATGACGATTTACAACAACCGTGAGAACCGATACATGTTTGAGTGTTATGACCAAAAATCATCATTTTCGTGTTTATCGCTGTTTTCATGAGCTATTGCCCACAGTTTGTGGTTCTAGGGAGATTTACTATGACCATAAGACCCGAGACATGTTTGATAGATATGACAAAAAACTCGTCCTTGTCCCGCTTTATGGCCATTTTCATGTGTTATTGGCCATAGTTTCGGAGTTTTAGGGCGATTTACACAGATAGTGAAACCTGATAGATGTTTGAGATATCTGACCAAAAACTCGTCGTTTTCGTGTTTTATGACTGTTTTCATGAGCTATTGCCCAAACTTTTGGGGTTCTAGGGCGATTTAGAACGTCCGTAAGACCCGATACATGTTTGAGCGATATGACAAAAAACTCGTCGTTTTCGTGTTTTATGGCCGTTTTCATGAGCTATTGCCCACACTTTTGGGGTTCCAGTGCGATTTACAACGGTCGTAAGACCCGATACATGTTTGAGAGATCTGACCAAAAACTCGTCGTTGTCGTGCTTTATGGTCGTTTTCATGAGCTATTGCCTAAAGTTTTGGGGTTCTAGGGCAATTTACAACTACCGTAAGACCCGATACATGTTTGAAAGATATGAACAAAAACTCGTTGTTTTCGAGTGTTATTGCCTATTTCATGAGATATTGCCCACACTTTTGGGGTTCTATGGCGCATCCGGTAGATGTTTGGGAGTTAAGACCAAACACTTGTCGTTTTCACATTTAGGGCCGTTTTCATGAGCTATTGCCCTTAGTTTTGGGGTTTTAGGGCGATCTACAACGACCCGTGGGAACCGATACATGTGTGAGTGTTATGACCAAAAACTCATCTTTTTCGCGTTTAATAGCTGTTTTCATTAGCTATAGCCCAGTATTTTGGGGTTTTAGGGCGATTTACAACGACCATTAGACCCAACACATGGTTGAGAAATATGACCAAAAACTCGTCCTCTCGCACTTTGTGGCCATTTTCATGGGCTATTGCCCTCAGTTTTGTGGTTTTAGGGCATTTTCAACGATAGTGAGACCCAATAATGTTTGAGAGATATGACCAAAAACTCGTCGTTTTTGCATTTCATGCCCATTTTCATGACCTATTGCCCTCACACTGGGGCCTCCAAGGCGATTTGCAACATCCGTAAGACCCGATATATGTTTGAGCGATATAGCCAAAACTCGTCGTTTTCGTGTTTATGGCCGTTTTCAAGAGATATTACCCACAGTTTTGGGGTTCCAGGGCGCACCTGGTACATGTTTTGGAGTTAAGACCAAAAATCGTTGTTTTCACATTTAGGGCTGTTTTCATGAGCTATCGCCCTTAGTTTTGGGATTTTATGATGATTTACAAGGTCCGTGAGAACAAATACTTGTTTGAGTGTTATGACCAAAAACTCGTCATTTTCGTGTTTATGTCCGTTTTCATGAGCTATTGCCCACAATTTTGTGGTTCTAGGGAGATTTACAATGACCATAAGACCCGATACATGTTTGATAGATATGACAAAAAAACTCGTCCTTGTCGCGCTGTATGGCCGTTTTCATGTGTTATTGGCCATAGTTTTGGAGTTTTAGGGCGATTTACACCGATAGTGAGACCCGATAGATGTTTGAGATATTTGACCAAAAACTCGTCATTTTCATGTTTTATGACTGTTTTCATGAGGTATTGCCCAAACTTCTGGGGTTCTAGGGCGATTTAAAACATCCGTAAGACCCGATACATGTTTGAGCGACATGACAAAAAACTCGTCGTTTTCGTGTTTTATGGCCTTTTTCATGAGCTATTGCCCATAGTTTTGGGGTTCCTGCGCGATTTACAACGGTCGTAAGACCCGATACATGTTTGAGAGATATGACCAAAAACTCGTCGTTGTCGCGCTTTATGGTCGTTTTCATGAGCTATTGCCTAAAGTTTTGGGGTTCTAGGGCAATTTACAACTACCGTAAGACCTGATACATGTTTGAAAGATATGAACAAAAACTCCTTGTTTTCGAGTGTTATTGCCTATTTCATGAGATATTACCCACACTTTTGGGGTTCCAGGGCGCATCCGGTACATGTTTGGGAGTTAAGACCAATCACTCGTCGTTTTCACATTTAGGGCCGTTTTCATGAGCTATTGCCCTTAGTTTTGGGGTTTTAGGGCGATCTACAACGACCCGTGGGAACCGATACATGTGTGAGTGTTATGACCAAAAACTCATCTTTTTCACGTTTAATGGCCGTTTTCATGAGGTATTGCCCACAGTTTTAGGGTTCTAGGACGATTTACAACGACCATTAGACCCAACACATGTTTGAGAATTATGACCAAAAACTCGTCCTTCTCGCTCTTTGTAGCCATTCTCATGGGCTATTGCCCTCAGTTTCGTAGTTTTCGGGCAATTTACAATGATAGTGAGACCCAATAAATGTTTGAGAGATACATGTTTGAGAGATACTCGTCATTTTCATGTTTTATGACTGTTTTCATGAGGTATTGCCCACAGTTTTGGGGTTCTAGTACGATTTACAACGACCATTAGACCCAACACATGTTTGAGAATTATGACCAAAAACTCGTTCTTCTCGCTCTTTGTAGCCATTTTCATGGGTTATTGCCCTCAGTTTCGTAGTTTTCGGGTTTTGTGGTTCCAGGCAGATTTACAATGACCATAAGACCCGATACATGTTTGATAGATATGACAAAAAAACTCGTCCTTGTCGCACTTTATGGCCGTTTTCATGTGTTATTGCCCACAGTTTCGCGGTTTTAGGGCGATTTACACCGATAGTAAAAGCCGATAGATGTTTGAGATATATGACCAAAAACTCATCGGTTTAGTGTTTTATGACTCTTTTCATGAGCTATTGCCCAAACTTTTCGGGTTCTAGGGTGATTGACAACGTCCGTAAGACCTGATACATGTTTGAGCGATATGACAAAAAACTCGTTGTTTTCATGTTGTATGGCCATTTTCATCAGCTATTGCCCACACTTTTGGGGTTCCAGCGCGATTTACAACGGTCGTAAGGCCCGATACGTGTTTAGGAGATATGACCAAAAAATCATTCTTGTCTTGCTTTATGGCCGTTTTCATGAGCTATTGCCCACAGTTTTTGGGTTCCAGGGCCATTTACAACTACCGTAAGACCCGATACATGTTTGAAAAATATGAACAAAAACTCGTTGTTTTCGAGTGTTATGACCTATTTCATGAGATATTACCCACACGTTTGGGGTTCCAGGGCGCATCTAGTACATGTTTGGAGTTAAGGCCAAACACTCGTCGTTTTCACATTTAGGGCCATTTTCATGAGCTATTGCCCTTAGTTTTGGGGTTTTAGGGCGATTTACAACGACCCGTGGGAATCGATACATGTGTGAGTGTTATGACCAAAAACTCATCTTTTTCGCGTTTAATGGCTGTTTTCATGAGCTATAGCCCACAATTTTGGGGTTCTAGGGCGATTTACAACGACAATTAGACCTGACACATGTTTGAGAAATATGACCAAAAACTCGTCCTTCTCGCACTTTTTGGCCATTTTCATGGGCTCTTGCCCTCAGTTTTGTGGTTCTAGGGCATTTTACAACGATAGTGAGACCCAATAATGTTTGAGAGATATGACCAAAAACTCATCGTTTTCGCGTTTTATGCCCATTTTCATGACCTATTGCCCTCACACTTGGGCCTCCAGGGTGATTTACAACATCCATAAGACCCGATACATGTTTGAGTGATATAACCAAAACTCGTCGTTTTTGTGTTTATGGCCGTTTTTAGGAGATATTGCCCACACTTTTTAGGGTTCCAGGGCACACCTAGTACATGTTTGGGAGTAAAGACCAAAAAATCGCCGTTTTCACATTTAGGGCTGTTTTCGTGAGCTATCGCCCTTAGTTTTGGGATTTTATGATGATTTACAACGTCCGTGAGAAGCGATACATGTTTGAGTGTTATGACCAAAAACTCGTCATTTTCGTGTTTATGTTCGTTTTCATGAGCTATTGGCCACAGTTTTGTGGTTCTAGGCAGATTTAAAATGACCATTAGACCTGATACATGTTTGATAGATATGACAAAAAAACTCGTCCTTGTCGCGCTTTATGGCTATTTTCATGTGTTATTGCCCATAGTTTTGGGGTATTAAGGCGATTTACACCGACAGTGAAACCCGATAGATGTTTGAGATATATGACAAAAACTCGTCGTTTTCGTGTTTTATGACTGTTTTCATGAGCTATTGCCCAAACTTTTCGGGTTCTTGGGCGATTTTGAACGTCCGTAAGACCTGATACATGTTTGAGCGATATGACAAAAAACTCGTCGTTTTCGTGTTTTATGGCTATTTTCATGAGCTATTGCCCGCACTTTTGGGGTCCCAGCGCGATTTACAACGGTCGTAAGACCCTATACATGTTTGAGAGATATGACCAAAAACCGTTCTTGTTGCGGTTTATGGCCGTTTTCATGAGATATTGCCCACAATTTTTGGGTTCCAGGGCGATTTACAACTACCATAAGACCCGATACATGTTTGAAAAATATGAAGAAAACTCGTTGTTTTCGAGTGTTATGGCCTATTTCATGAGATATTGCCCATACTTTTGGGGTTCCAGGGCGCATCTAGTACATGTTTGGTAGTTAAGACCAAACACTCGTCGTTTTCAGATTTAGGGCCGTTTTCATGAGCTATTGCACTTCGTTTACGGGTTTTAGGGCGATTTACAATGACCGTGAGAACCGATACATGTGTGAGTATTATGACCAAAAACTCGTCTTGTTTGGGTTTAATGGCTGTTTTCATGAGCTATTGCCCACAGTTTTGGGGTTCTAGGGCGATTTACAACGACCATTAGACCTGATACATGTTTGAGAAATATGACCAAAACTCGTCCTTCGCGCACTTTGTGGCCATTTTCATGGGCTATTGCCTTGGTTTTGTGGTTTTAAAGCAATTTACAACAATTGTGAGACCTAATAAATGTTTGAGAGATATGACCAAAAACTCGTCGTTTTCAAATTTTATGCCCATTTTCATGAGCTATTGGCCACACACTTGGGCCCCTAGGGCGATTTACAAGATCAATAAGACCCGATACATGTTTGAGAGATATGACCAAAACTCGTCATTTTCGTGTTGATGGCCGCTTTTAGGAGATATTGCCCACGCTTTTTAGGGTTCCAGGGCACACCTAGTACATGTTTGGGAGTAAAGACTAAAAAAATGTCGTTTTCACATTTAGGGCTGTTT
This sequence comes from Avena eriantha, assembly GCA_910589775.1. Classification (NCBI taxonomy): domain Eukaryota; kingdom Viridiplantae; phylum Streptophyta; class Magnoliopsida; order Poales; family Poaceae; genus Avena; species Avena eriantha. The sequence continues at coordinate 231,259,971 of OU342746.1, forward strand.
TTATGAGCTATCACCCTTAATTTTGGGATTTTATGATGATTTACAACGTCCGTGAGAACCGATACATGTTTGAGTGTTATGACCAAAAACTCGTCATTTTCGTGTTTATGTCCGGTTTCATGAGCTATTGTCCACAGTTTTGTGGTTCCAGGGAGATTTAGAATGACCATAAGACCCGATACATGTTTGATAAATATGACAAAAAGACATGTCCTTGTCGCGCTTTATGGCCATTTTCTTGTGTTATTGCCCACAGTTTCGGGGTTTTAGGGCGATTTACACTGATAGTGAAACCCGATAGATGTTTGAGATATATGACCAAAAACTCATCGTTTTCGTGTTTTATGACTTTTTTTCATGAGCTATTGCCCAAACTTTTCAGGTTCTAGGGCAATTTACACTGTTCGTAAGACCCGATACATGTTTGAGCGATATGACAAAAAAACTCGTTGTTTTTGTGTTTTATGGCCGTTTTCATGAGCTATTTCCCACACTTTTGGGGTCCCAGCGCGATTTACAACGGCCGTAAGACCAGATACATGTTTGAGAGATATGACCAAAAACCGTTCTTGTCGCGGTTTATGGCCGTTTTCATGAGCTATTGCCCATAGTTTTTGGGTTTGAGGGCGATTTGAAACTACCGTAAGACCCGATACATGTTTGAAAAATATGAAGGCAAACTCGTTGTTTTCGACTGTTATGGCCTATTTCATGAGATATTGCCCACCCTTTTGGGGTTCCAGGGCGCATCTAGTAAATGTTTGGGAGTTAAGACCAAACACACATCCTTTTCACATTGAGGGCCGTTTTCATAAGCTATCACCCTTAGTTTTGGGATTTTATGATGATTTACAACAACCATGAAAACCGATACATGTTTGAGTGTTATGACCAAAAACTCATCATTTTCGTGTTTATCGCCGTTTTCATGAGTTATTACCCACAGTTTTGTGGTTCTAGGGAGATTTACTATGACCATAAGATACATGTTTGATAGATATGACAAAAAAACTCGTCCTTGTCCCGCTATATGGCCATTTTCATGTGTTATTGCCCATAGTTTCGGAGTTTTAGGGCGATTTACACCGATAGTGAAACTTGATAGATGTTTGAGATATATAACCAAAGACTCGTCATTTTCGTGTTTTATGACTGCTTTCATGAGCTATTGCCCAAACTTTTCGGGTTCCAGGGCGATTTACAACGTCTGTAAGACCTGATACATGTTTGAGAAATATGACAAAAAAACTCGTCGTTTTCGTGTTTTATGGCCGTTTTCATGAGCTATTGCCCACAATTTGGGGGTCCCAGCGCGATTTACAACGGCCGTAAGACCCGATACATGTTTGAGAGATATGACCAAAAACTCATTTTTGTCTTGCTTTATGGTCGTTTTCATGAGCTATTGCCCACAGTTTTTGGGTTCCAGGGCGATTTACAACTACCGTAAGACCCGATACATGTTTGAGAAATATGAACAAAAACTCATTCATTTCGAGTGTTATTGCCTATTTCATGATATATTGCCCACACTTTTGGGGTTCCAGGGCGCATCTTGTACATGTTTGGGAGTTAAGACCAAACACTCGTCGTTTTCATATTTAGGGCCGTTTTCATGAGCTATTGCCCTTAGTTTTCGGGTTTTAGGGCGATTTACAACGATCCGTGGGAACCGATATATGTGTGAGTGTTATGACCAAAAACTCATCTTTTTCGCGTTTAATGGCTATTTTCATGAGCTATAGCCCACAATTTTGGGGTTCTAGGGCGAATTACAACGATCATTAGACCCGACACATGTTTGAGAAATATGACCAAAAACTCGTCTTTCTCGCACTTTTTGGCCATTTTCATGGGCTCTTGCCCTCAGTTTTGTGGTTTTAGGGCATTTTACAACGATAGTGAGACCCAATAATGTTTGAGAGATATGACCAAAAACTCGTCGTTTTCAAGTTTTATGCCCATTTTCATGACCTATTGCCCTCACACTTGGGCCTCTGGGGCGATTTGCAACATCCGTAAGACCCGATACATGTTTGAGTGATATAACCAAAACTCGTCGCTTTTGTGTTTATGGCCGTTTTCAAGAGATATTCCCCATAGTTTGGGGGTTCCAGGGCGCACCTGGTACATGTTTGGGAGTTAAGACCAAAAATCGTTATTTTCACATTTAGGACTGTTTTCATGAGCTAATGCCCTTAGTTTTGGGATTTTATGATGATTTCCAAGGTACATGAGAACCGATACATGTTTGAGTGTTATGAGCAAAAACTCGTCATTTTCGTGTTTATGTCCGTTTTCATGAGCTATTGCCCACAGTTTTGTGGTTCCAGGCAGATTTACAATGACCATAAGACCCGATACATGTTTGATAGATATCACACAAAAAATCTTCCTTGTCGTGCTTTATTGCTGTTTTCATGTGTTATTGCCCATAGTTTCGAGGTTTTAAGGCGATTTACACCGATAGTGAAACCCGATAGATGTTTGAGATATATGACCAAAAACTCGTCGTTTTCATGTTTTATGACTGTTTTCATGAGCTATTGCCCAAACTTTTCGGGTTCTTGGCGATTTTGAACGTCCGTAAGACCTGATACATGTTTGAGCGATATGACAAAAAACTCGTCGTTTTCGTGTTTTATGGCTATTTTTATGAGCTATTACCCTCACTTTTGGGGTCCCGGCGCGATTTACAACGGTCATAAGACCTGATACGTGTTTGAGAGATATGACCAAAAACCGTTTTTGTTGCAGTTTATGGCCGTTTTCATGAGATATTGCCCACAGTTTTTGGGTTCCAGGGAGATTTAGAACTACCATAAGACCCGATACATGTTTGAAAAATATGAAGAAAACTCGTTGTTTTCGAGTGTTATGGCCTATTTCATGAGATATTGCCCACACTTTTGGGGTTCCAGGGCGCATCTAGTATATGTTTTGGAGTTAAGACCAAACACTTATCGTTTTCACATTTAGGGTCGTTTTCATGAGCTATTGCCCTTAGTTTTGGGGTTTTAGGGCGATTTACAACGACCGTGAGAACCGATACATGTGTGAGTGTTATGACCAAAAACTCGTCTTGTTTGTGTTTAATGGCCGTTTTCATGAGCTATTGCCCACAGATTTGGGGTTCTAGGGCGATTTACAACGACCATTAGACCTGATACATGTTTGAGAAATATGACCAAAACTCGTCCTTCACGCACTTTGTGGCCTTGGTTTTGTGGCTTTAGAGCAATTTACAACAATTGTGAGACCTAATAAATGTTTGAGACATATGACCAAAAACTCGTCGTTTTCAAGTTTTATTCCCATTTTCATGAGCTATAGGCCACACACTTGGGCCCCCAGGGCGATTTACAAGATCAATAAGACCCGATACATGTTTGAGCGATATGACCAAAACTCGTCGTTTTCGTGTTTATGGCCGTTTTTAGGAGATATTGCCCACACTTTTTAGGGTTCAAGGGCACACCTAGTACATGTTTGGGAGTAAAGACCAAAAAATCGCCGTTTTCCCATTTAGGGCTATTTTCATGAGCTATCGCCCTTAGTTTTGGGATTTTATGATGATTTACAACGTCCGTGAGAACCGATACATGTTTGAGTGTTATGACCAAAAACTCGTCATTTTCGTGTTGATGTTCGTTTTCATGAGCTATTGGCCACAGTTTTGTGGTTCCAGGCAGATTTACAATGACCATAAGACCCGATACATGTTTGGTAGATATGACAAAAAAACTCGTCCTTGTCGCGCCGTATGGCTGTTTTCATGTGTTATTGCCCACAATTTCGGGGTTTTAGGGCGATTTACACCGATAGTGAAACCCGATAGATGTTTGAGATATATGACCAAAAACTCATCGGTTTAGTGTTTTATGACTCTTTTCATGAGTTATTGCCCAAACTTTTTGGGTTCTAGCACGATTTACAACGTCCGTAAGACCTGATACTTGTTTGAGCGATATGACAAAAAACTCGTTGTTTTCGTGTTTTATGGCCGTTTTAATCAGCTATTGCCCACACTTTTGGGGGTTCCAGTGCGATTCACAACGGTCGTAAGACCCGATACATGTTTCTGAGATATGACCAAAAAATCATTCTTGTCTTGCTTTATGGCCGTTTTCATGAGCTATTGCCCACAGTTTTTGGGTTCCAGGGCCATTTACAACTACCGTAAGACCCGATACATGTTTGAAAAATATGAACAAAAACTCGTTGTTTTCGAGTGTTATGACCTATTTCATGAGATATTGCCCACACTTTTAGGGTTCCAGGGCGCATCTACTACATGTTTGGGAGTTAAGACCAAACACTCATCATTTTCACATTTAGGGCCATTTTCATGAGCTATTGCCCTTAGTTTTGGGGTTTTAGGGCGATTTACAACGACCGTGAGAACCGATACATGTGTGAGTGTTATGACCAAAAACTCATCTTTTTCGAATTTAATGACCGTTTTCATGAGCTATTGCCCACAGTTTTGGGGTTCTAGGGTGATTTACAATGACCGTTAGACCCAACACATGTTTGAGAAATATGACCAAAAACTCGTCGTTTTCATGTTTTACGCCCATTTTCATGAGCTATTGGCCACACACTTGGGCCCCTAGGGCGATTTACAAGATCCGTAAGACCCGATACATGTTTGAGCGATATGACCAAAACTCGTCGTTCCCGTGTTTATGGCCGTTTTTAGGAGATATTGCCCACACTTTTTAGGGTTCCAGGGCACACCTAATACATGTTTGGGAGTAAAGACCAAAAAATCGCCGTTTTCACATTTAGGGCTATTTTCATGAGCTATCGCCCTTAGTTTTGGGATTTTATGATGATTTACAACGTCCATGAGAACCGATACATGTTTGACAGTCATAACCAAAAACTCGTCATTTTCGTGTTTATGTCCGTTTTCATGAGCTATTGGCCATAGTTTTGTGGTTCCAGACAGATTTACAATGACCATAAGACCCGATACATGTTTGATATATATGACAAAAAAACTCGTCCTTGTCGCGCTTTATGGCCGTTTTCATGTGTTATTGCCCACAGTTTCGGGGGTTTTGGGCGATTTACACCGATAGTGAAACCCGATAGATGTTTGAGATATATGACCAAAACCTCGTCGTTTTCGTGTTTTATGACTGTTTTCATGAGCTATTGCCCAAACTTTTCGGGTTCTAGGGCCATTTACAACGTCCGTAAGACCCGATACATGTTTGAGCGATATGACAAAAAACTCATCGTTTCGTGTTTTATGGCCGTTTTCCTGAGCTATTGCCCACACTTTTGGGGTCCCAGCGCGATTTACAACGGTTGTAAGACCTGATACATGTTTATGAGATATGACCAAAAACTCATTCTTGTCTTGCTTTATGGTCGTTTTCAGGAGCTATTGCCCACAGTTTTTGGGTTCCAGGGCCATATACAACTACCGTAAGACCCGATACATGTTTGAAAATTTTGAACAAAAACTCGTTGTTTTCGAGTGTTATGACCTATTTCATGAGATATTGCCCACACTTTTGGGGTTCTGGGGCGTATCTAGTACCTGTTTGGGAGTTAAGACCAAATACTCGTCGTTTTCATATTTAGGGCCATTTTCATGAGCTATTGCCCTTAGTTTTGGGGTTTTAGGGCGATTTACAACGACCGTGAGAACCGATACGTGTGTGAGTGTTATAACCAAAAACTCGTCTTTTTCACGTTTAATGGCCGTTTTCATGAGCTATTGCCCACAGTTTTGGGGTTCTAGGGCGATTTACAACGACCATTAGACCCAACACAAGTTTGAGAATTATGACCAAAAACTTGTCCTTCTAGCTCTTTGTAGCCATTTTCATGGGCTATTGCCCTCAGTTTCGTGGTTTTAGGGCAGTTTACAACGATAGTGAGACCCAATAAATGTTTGAGAGATATGCCCAGAAACTCATCGTTTTCCCATTTTATGCCCATTTCCATGAGCTATTGGCCACACACTTGGGCCTCCAGGGCGATTTACAAGATCCTTAAGACCCGATACATGTTTGAGCGATATGACCAAAACTCGTCATTTTCGTGTTTATGGCCGTTTTTAGGAGATATTGCCCATACTTTTAGGGTTCCAGGGCACACCTAGTACATGTTTGGGAGTAAAGACCAAAAATCACCGTTTTCACATTTAGGGCAGTTTTCATGAGCTATCGCCCTTAATTTTAGGATTTTATGATGATTTACAACGTCCGTGAGAAGCGATACATGTTTGAGTGTTATGACCAAAAACTCGTCATTTTCGTGTTTATGTCTGTTTTCATGAGCTATTGCCCACAGTTTTGTGGTTCCAGGGAGATTTACAATGACCATAAGACCCGATACATGTTTGATATATATGACAAAAAAACTCGTCCTTGTCGCGCTTTATGGCCGTTTTCATGTGTTATTGCCCACAGTTTCGGGGTTTTTGGGCGATTTACACCGATAGTGAAACCCGATAGATGTTTGAGATATATGACCAAAAACTCGTCGTTTTCGTGTTTTATGACTGTTTTCATGAGCTATTGCCCAAACTTTTCGGGTTCTAGGGCCATTTACAACGTCCGTAAGACCCGATACATGTTTGAGCGATATGACAACAAACTCATCGTTTCGTGTTTTATGGCCGTTTTCATGAGCTATTGCCCACACTTTCGGGGTCCCAGCGCGATTTACAACGGTTGTAAGACCCGATAGATGTTTGAGATATATGGCCAAAAACTCGTCGTTTTCACATTTAGGGCCATTTTCATGAGCTATTGTCCTTAGTTTTGGGGTTTTAGGGCGATTTACAACGACCCGTGGGAACCGATACATGTGTGAGTGTTATGACCAAAAACTCATCTTTTTCGCGTTTAATGGCTGTTTTCATGAGCAATAGCCCACAATTTTGGGGTTCTAGGGTGATTTACAACGACAATTAGACCTGACACATGTTTGAGAAATATGACCAAAAACTCGTCCTTCTCGCACTTTTTGGCCATTTTCATGGGCTCTTGCCCTCAGTTTTGTGGTTTTAGGGCATTTTACAACGATAGTGAGACCCAATAATGTTTGAGAGATATGACCAAAAACTCGTCGTTTTCGCGTTTTATGCCCATTTTCATGACCTATTGCCCTCACACTTGGGCCTCCAGGGTGATTTACAACATCCATAAGACCCGATACATGTTTGAGTGATATAACCAAAACTCGTCGTTTTTGTGTTTATGGCCGTTTTTAGGAGATATTGCCCACACTTTTTAGGGTTCCCCGGGAACACCTAGTACCTGTTTGGGAGTAAAGACCAAAAAAATCGCCGTTTTCACATTTAGGGCTGTTTTCGTGAGCTATCGCCCTTAGTTTTGGGATTTTATGATGATTTACAACGTCCGTGAGAACCGATACATGTGTGAGTGTTATGACCAAAAACTCGTCTTTTTCACGTTTAATGGCCGTTTTCATGAGCTATTGCCCACAGTTTTGGGGTTCTAGGGCGATTTACAACGACCATTAGACCTGATACATGTTTGAGAAATATGACCAAAACTCGTCCTTCGCGCACTTTGTGGCCATTTTCATGGGCTATTGCCTTGGTTTTGTGGTTTTAAAGCAATTTACAACAATTGTGAGACCTAATAAATGTTTGAGAGATATGACCAAAAACTCGTCGTTTTCAAGTTTTATGCCCATTTTCATGAGCTATTGGCCACACACTTGGGCCCCCAGGGCGATTTACAAGATCAATAAGACCCGATACATGTTTGAGCGATATGACCAAAACTCGTCATTTTCGTGTTGATGGCCGTTTTTAGGAGATATTGCCCACGCTTTTTAGGGTTCCAGGGCACACCTAGTACATGTTTGGGAGTAAAGACTAAAAAAATGTCGTTTTCACATTTAGGGCTGGTTTCATGAGCTATTGTCCACAGTTTTGTGGTTCTAGGGAGATTTAGAATGACCATAAGACCCGATACATGTTTGATAAATATGACAAAAAAAACACGTCCTTGTCGCGCTTTATGGCCATTTTCTTGTGTTATTGCCCACAGTTTCGCGGTTTTAGGGCGATTTACACTGATAGTGAAACCCGATAGATGTTTGAGATATATGACCAAAAACTCATCGTTTTCGTGTTTTATGACTTTTTTTCATGAGCTATTGCCCAAACTTTTCAGGTTCTAGGGCAATTTATAACGTCCGTAAGACCCGATACATGTTTGAGCAATATGACAAAACAACTCGTTGTTTTCGTGTTTTATGGCTGTTTTCATGAGCTATTTCCCACACGTTTGGGGTCCCAGCGCGATTTACAACAGTCGTAAGACCCGATTACATGTTTGAGAGATATGACCAAAAACTCGTTCTTGTCGCGCTTTATGGCCGTTTTCATGAGCTATTGCCCATAGTTTTTGGGTACGAGGGCGATTTAAAACTACCGTAAGACCCGATACATGTTTGAAAAATATGAAGAAAAACTCGTTGTTTTCGAGTGTTATGGCCTATTTCATGAGATATTGCCCACGCTTTTAGGGTTCCAGGGCACATCTAGTACATGCTTAGGAGTTAAGACCAAACACTCGTCGTTTTCACATTTAGGGTCGTTTTCATGAGCTATTGCCCTTCGTTTTAGGGCGATTTACAACGACCGTGAGACCCGATACATGTTTGATAAATATGACCAAAAACTCGTCCTTCTCGCACTTTGTAGCCATTTTCATGGGCTATTGCCCTTGGTTTTGTGGGTTTAGAGCAATTTACAACGATAGTGAGACCTAATAAATGTTTGAGAGATATGACCAAAAACTCATCGTTTTCAAGTTTTACGCCCATTTTCATGAGCTATTGGCCACACACCTGGGCCCCTAGGGCGATTTACAAGATCCGTAAGACCTGATACATGTTTGAGCGATATGACCAAAACTCGTAATTTTCGTGTTTATGGCCGTTTTTAGGAGATATTGCCCACCCTTTTTAGGGTTCCAAGGCACACCTAGTACATGTTTGGGAGTAAAGCTCAAAAAAATCGCCGGTTTCACATTTAGGGCTATTTTCATGAGCTATTGCCCTTAGTTTTGGGATTTTATGATGATTTACAACGTCCGTGAGAACCGTTACATGTTTGAGAGTTATGACCAGAAACTCGTCATTTTCGTGTTTATGTCCGTTTTCATGAGCTATTGGCCACAGTTTTGTGGTTCCAGGAAGATTTACAATGACCATAAGACCCGATACATGTTTGATAGATATGACAAAAACTCGTCCTTGTTGCGCTTTATGGCCGTTTTCATGTGTTATTGCCCACAGTTTCGGGGTTTTTGGGCGATTTACACCGATAGTGAAACCCGATAGATGTTTGAGATATATGACCAAAAACTCGTCGTTTTCGTGTTTTATGACTGTTTTCATGAGCTATTGCCCAAACTTTTCAGGTTCTAGGGCCATTTACAACGGCCGTAAGACCCGATACATGTTTGAGCGATATGACAAAAAACTCATCGTTTCGTGTTTTATGGCCGTGTTCATGAGCTATTGCCCACACTTTTGGGGTCCCAGCGTGACTTACAACGATTGTAAGACCCGATACATGTTTATGAGATATGACCAAAAACTCATTCTTTTCTTGCTTTATGGTCGTTTTCATGAGCTATTGCCCACAGTTTTTGGGTTCCAGGGCCATTTACAACTACCGTAAGACCCGATACATGTTTGAAAAATATGAACAAAAACTCGTTGTTTTCGAGTGTTATGACCTATTTCATGAGATATTGCCCACACTTTTGGGGTTCTAGGGCGTATCTAGTACATGTTTGGGAGTTAAGACCAAATACTCGTCGTTTTCACATTTAGGGCCATTTTCATGAGCTATTGCCCTTAGTTTTGGGGTTTTAGGGCGATTTACAACGACCGTGAGAACCGATACATGTGTGAGTGTTATGACCAAAAACTCGTCTTTTTCACGTTTAATGGCCGTTTTCATGAGCTATTGCCCACAGTTTTGGGGTTCTAGGGCGATTTACAACGACCATTAGACCTGATACATGTTTGAGAAATATGACCAAAACTCGTCCTTCGCGCACTTTGTGGCCATTTTCATGGGCTATTGCCTTGGTTTTGTGGTTTTAAAGCAATTTACAACAATTGTGAGACCTAATAAATGTTTGAGAGATATGACCAAAAACTCGTCGTTTTCAAGTTTTATGCCCATTTTCATGAGCTATTGGCCACACACTTGGGCTCCCAGGGCGATTTACAAGATCAATAAGACCCGATACATATTTGAGCGATATGACCAAAACTCGTCATTTTCGTGTTGATGGCCGTTTTTAGGAGATATTGCCCACGCTTTTTAGGGTTCCAGGGCACACCTAGTACATGTTTGGGAGTAAAGACTAAAAAAATGTCGTTTTCACATTTAGGGCTGTTTTTATGAGCTATTGCCCAAACTTTTCAGGTTGTAGGGCCATTTACAACGTCCGTAAGACCCGATACATGTTTGAGCGATATGACAAAAAACTCATCGTTTCGTGTTTTATGGCCGTGTTCATGAGCTATTGCCCACACTTTTGGGGTCCCAGCGTGACTTACAACGGTTGTAAGACCCGATACATGTTTATGAGATATGACCAAAAACTCATTCTTGTCTTGCTTTATGGTTGTTTTCATGAGCTATTGCCCACAGTTTTTGGGTTCCAGGGCCATTTACAACTACCGTAAGACCCGATATATGTTTGAAAAATATGAACAAAAACTCGTTGTTTTCGAGTGTTATGACCTATTTCATGAGATATTGCCCACACTTTTGGGGTTCTAGGGCGTATCTAGTACATGTTTGGGAGTTAAGACCAAATACTCGTCGTTTTCACATTTAGGGCCATTTTCATGAGCTATTGCCCTTAGTTTTGGGGTTTTAGGGCGATTTACAACGACCGTGAGAACCGATACATGTGTGAGTGTTATGACCAAAAACTCGTCTTTTTCACGTTTAATGGCCGTTTTCATGAGCTATTGCCCACAGTTTTGGGGTTCTAGGGCGATTTACAATGACCATTAGACCTGATACATGTTCGAGAATTATGACCAAAAACTCGTCCTTCTCGCTCTTTGTAGCCATTTTCATGGGCTATTGCCCTAAGTTTCGTGGTTTTCGGGTAATTTACAACGATAGTGAGACCCAATAAATGTTTGAGAGATATGCCCAGAAACTCGTCGTTTTCGCGTTTTATGCCCATTTTCATGAGCTATTGGCCACACACTTGGGCCTCCAGGGCGATTTACAATATCCGTAAGACCCGATACATGTTTGAGCGATATGACCAAAACTCGTCATTTTCGTGTTTATGGCCGTTTTTAGGAGATATTGCCCACACTTTTAGGGTTCCAGGGCACACCTAGTACATGTTTGGGAGTAAAGACCAAAAATCACCGTTTTCACATTTAGGGCAGTTTTCATGAGCTATCGCCCTTAATTTTAGGATTTTATGATGATTTACAACGTCCGTGAGAACCGATACATGTTTGAGTGTTATGACCAAAAACTCGTCATTTTCGTGTTTATGTCTGTTTTCATGAGCTTTTGCCCACAGTTTTGTGGTTCCAGGGAGATTTACAATGACCATAAGACCCGATACATGTTTGATAGATATGACAAAAAAACTCGTCCTTGTCGCCCTTTATGGCCGTTTTCATGTGTTATTGCCCACAGTTTCGGGTTTTTAGGGCGAGTTACACGAATAGTGAAACCCGATAGATGTTTGAGATATATGACCAAAAACTCGTCGTTTTCGTGTTTTATGACTATTTTCATGAGCTATTGCCCAAACTTTTCGGGTTCTAGGGCGATTTTCAACGTCCGTAAGACCTGATACATGTTTGAGCGATATGACAAAAAAAACTCGTCGTTTTCGTGTTTTATGGCTGTTTTCATGAGCTATTGCCCACACTTTTGGGGTCCTAGCGCGATTCACAACGGTCGTAAGACTCGATTACATGTTTGAGAGATATGACCAAAAACTCTTTCTTTTCGCGAATTATGGCCGTTTTCATGAGCTATTGCCCCTAGTTTTTGGGTTCTAGGGCGATTTAAAACTACCGTAAGACCCGATACATGTTTGAAAAATATAATCAAAAACTCATTGTTATCGAGTGTTATGGCCTATTTCATGAGATATTGCCCACGCTTTTGGGCTTCTAGGGCACATCTAGTACATGTTTGGGAGTTAAGACCAAACACTCGTCGTTTTCACATTTAGGGTCATTTTCATGAGATATTGCCCTTAGTTTTGGGGTTTTAGGGCGATTTACAACGACCATTAGACCCGATACATGTTTGATAAATATGACCAAAAACTCATCCTTCTCGCACTTTGTAGCCATTTTCATGGGTTATTGCCCTTGGTTTCGTGGTTTTAGAGCAATTTACAACAATAGTGATACCTAATAAATGTTTGAGAGATATGACCAAAAACTCGTCGTTTTCAAGTTTTACGCCCATTTTCATGAGCTATTGGCCACACACTTGGGCCCCTAGGGCGATTTACAAGATCCGTAAGACTCGATACATGTTTGAGCGATATGACCAAAACTCGTCGTTTCCGTGTTTATGGCCGTTTTTCGGAGATATTGCCCACACTTTTTAGGGTTCCAGGGCACACCTAATACATGTTTGGCAGTAAAGACCAAAAAATAGCCGTTTTCACATTTAGGGCTATTTTCATGAGCTATCGCCCTTAGTTTTGGGATTTTATAATGATTTACAACGTCCATGAGAACCGATACATGTTTGAGAGTTATGACCAAAAACTCGTCATTTTCGTGTTTATGTCCGTTTTCATGAGCTATTGGCCACAGTTTTGTGGTTCTAGGCAGATTTACAATGACCATAAGACCCGATACATGTTTGATAGATATGACAAAAAAACTCGTCCTTGGCGCGCTTTATGGCCGTTTTCATGTGTTATTGCCCACAGTTTCGGGGTTTTTGGGTGATTTACACCGATAGTGAAACCCGATAGATGTTTGAGATATATGACCAAAAACTCATCGTTTTCGTGTTTTATGACTGTTTTCATGAGCTATTGCCCAAACTTTTCAGGTTCTAGGGCAATTTACAACGTCCGTAAGACCCGATACATGTTTGAGCGATACGACAAAAAACTCATCGTTTCGTGTTTTATGGTCGTGTTCATGAGCTATTGCCCACACTTTTGGGGTCCCAGCGCGATTTACAGCGGTTGTAAGACCCGATACATGTTTATGAGATATGACCAAAAACTCATTCTTGTCTTGCTTTATGGTCGTTTTCATGAGCTATTGCCCACAGTTTTTGGGTTCCAGGGCCATTTACAACTACCGTAAGACCCGATACATGTTTGAAAAATATGAACAAAACCTCGTTGTTTTCGAGTGTTATGACCTATTTCATGTGATATTGCCCACACTTTTGGGGTTCTAGGGTGTATCTAGTACATGTTTGGGAGTTAAGACCAAATACTAATCGTTTTCACATTTAGGGCCATTTTCATGAGCTATTGCCCTTAGTTTTGGGGTTTTAGGGCGATTTACAACGACCGTGAGAACCGATACATGTGTGAGTGTTATAACCAAAAACTCGTCTTTTTCACGTTTAATGGCCGTTTTCATGAGCTATTGCCCACAGTTTTGGGGTTCTAGGGCGATTTACAACGACCATTAGACCCAACACATGTTTGAGAATTATGACCAAAAACTCTTCCTTCTAGCTCTTTGTAGCCATTTTCATGGGCTATTGCCCTCAGTTTCGTGGTTTTAGGGCAATTTATAATGATAGTGAGACCCAATAAATGTTTGAGAGATATGCCCAGAAACTCGTCGTTTTCGCGTTTTATGCCCATTTTCATGAGCTATTGGCCACATACTTGGGCCTCAAGGGCGATTTACAATATCCGTAAGACCCTATACATGTTTGAGCGATATGACCAAAACTCGTCATTTTCGTGTTTATGACCGTTTTTAGGAGATATTGCCCACACTTTTAGGGTTCCAGGGCACACCTAGCACATGTTTGGGAGTAAAGACCAAAAATCGCCGTTTTCACATTTAGGGTTGTTTTCATGAGCTATCGCCCTTAATTTTAGGATTTTATGATGATTTACAACGTCCGTGAGAACCGATACATGTTTGAGTGTTATGACCAAAAACTCGTCATTTTCGTGTTTATGTCTGTTTTAATGAGCTATTGCCCACAGTTTTGTGGTTCCAGGGAGATTTACAATGACCATAAGACCCGATACATGTTTGATAGATATGACAAAAAAACTCATCCTTGTCGCGCTTTATTGCCCACAGTTTCGGAGTTTTAGGGCGATTCACACTGATAGTGAAACCCGATAGATGTTTGAGATATATGACCAAAAACTCGTCGTTTTCGTGTTTTATGACTGTTTTCATGAGCTATTGCCCAAACTTTTCGGGTTCTAGGGCGATTTTCAACGTTCGTAAGACCTGATACATGTTTGAGCGATATGACAAAAAACTCGTCGTTTTCGTGTTTTATGGCTGTTTTCATGAGCTATTGCCCACACTTTTGGGATCCTAGCGCGATTCACAACGGTTGTAAGACCCGATTACATGTTTGAGTGATATGACCAAAAACTCATTCTTTTCGTGCTTTATGGCCGTTTTCATGAGCTATTGCCCATAGTTTTTGGGTTCTAGGGCGATTTAAAACTACCGTAAGACCCGATACATGTTTGAAAAATATGAACAAAAACTCATTGTTTTCGAGTGTTATGGCCTATTTCATGAGATATTGCCCACGCTTTTGGGGTTCCAGGGCACATCTAGTACATGTTTGGGAGTTAAGACCAAACACTCGTCGTTTTCACATTTAGGGTCGTTTTCATGAGCTATTGCCCTTAGTTTCGGGGTTTTAGGGCGATTTACAACGACCGTGAGAACCGATACATGTGTGAGTATTATGACCAAAAACTCGTCTTGTTCGCGTTTAATGGCCGTTTTCATAAGCTATTGCCCATAGTTTGGGGGTTCTAGGGCGATTTACAACGACCATTAGACCTGATACATGTTTGATAAATATGACCAAAAACTCGTCCTTCTCGCACTTTGTAGCCATTTTCATGGGCTATTGCCCTTGGTTTCGTGGTTTTAGAGCAATTTACAACAATAGTGAGACCTAATAAATGTTTGAGAGATATGACCAAAAACTCGTCGTTTTCAAGTTTTATGCCCATTTTCATGAGCTATTGGCCACACACTTGGGCCCCTAGGGCGATTTACAAGATCCGTAAGACTCGATACATGTTTGAGCGATATGACCAAGACTCGTCATTTTCGTGTTTTTGGCCGTTTTTAGGAGATATTGCCCACACTTTTTAGGGTTCCACGGCACACCTAATACATGTTTGGGAGTAAAGACCAAAAAATTGCCGTTTTCACATTTAGGGCTGTTTTCATGAGCTATCGCCCTTAGTTTTGGGATTTTATGATGATTTACAACGTCCGTGAGAATCGATACATGTTTGAGAGTTATGACCAAAAACTCGTCATTTTCGTGTTTATGTCTGTTTTCATGAGCTATTGCCCATAGTTTTGTGGTTCCAGGGAGATTTTCAGTGACCATAAGACTCGATACATGTTTGATAGATATGACGACAAAACTCGTCCTTGTCACGCTTTATGGCTGTTTTCATGTGTTATTGCCCAAAGTTTCGGGGTTTTTGGGCAATTTACACCGATGGTGAAACCCAATAGATGTTTGAGATATATGTTCAAAAACTCGTCGTTTGCATGTTTTATGACTGTTTTCATGAGCTATTGCCCAAACTTTTCGGGTTCTAGGGCGATTTTCAATGTCCATAAGACCTGATACATGTTTGAGCGATATGACAAAAAACTCGTCGTTTTCGTGTTTTATGGCCGTTTTCATGAGCTATTGCCCACACTTTTGGGGTTCCAGCACGATTTACAATGGTCGTAAGACCCGATTACATGTTTGAGAGATATGACCAAAAACTTGTTCTTTTCGCGCTTTATGGCCGTTTTCATGAGTTATTGCCCACAGTTTTTGGGTTCTAGGGCGATTTACAACTACCGTAAGACCCGATACATGTTTGAAAAATATGAACAAAAACTCATTGTTTTCGGGCCTATTTCATGAGATATTGCCCACACTTTTGGGGTTCTAGGGCGCATCTTGTACATGTTTGGGAGTTAAGACCAATTACTAGGACGCTTCATAGAATGCTCACTATGGTTATGCTGCAAGTTTCCACCATGATTAGGCATGGCTTAGGCTAGCCGCCCAAGCATTTCTCTAACAAATATACAAACTACATGAGCTTACAAGCTCCCCTTTTATTTCACACTGTCAGGATCCATAAACAAAAGAACATGATATTAACTGAATAAGTAGTGCAATGTCGAAAGTGTTCCCCATGACAGCATGGTTCTGCTAATTCTCAACTTATAAAGTGCAAGCACATACGCAACATAGATGGACCCAATGGTTCAAGTTTATTAAGTGCAAGAAAGTAAAGTGTGCCATCAAGTTCGTGAGAGCTTTAGTCACTAATTTTCACATAACAAGTTTAATCTATAAGGTAGATAAAGACATGAATATACTTGGAATAGTATAAAACACCATGCATAGGAATTTATAGTGGACTCTATGGAATAACTTGGGTTTCTTGGGAGTTGTATGCATGAGTGAGCTCATACTTGGTACAAGTGGAGGCTAGCAGAAGACTGGGACCTACCAACTAAGAGAGCACTAATGGCCATAACCATGCAAAGCGACAAAACATTACTAATTAAAGCATAAAGTGATATTACAAGTCAAAAAACTAAATGATCATAGAGGCTAAGGTGACTTGTTCATAGTCTTAACATGGTGTAAGCATGTGCCAAGTCAACCCAAATAAAGCATCGAAGGAGAATACCACAATATTATGCTTTTGTATGCTAAAACAACGCATGATTCTTTCAAGGCACATTATGCAATCTCAATTGTTTGGAACAAGTCATGCTACAGAAATAATTACTAAGCATAAAGTCAAAGCAATATCAAACATGACATGGTAAAGTCTAGGCCATAGTCAAAACAAGCTCCTTTTGTACCACTTATAAGCATGAAGCTTCCTACTCTTTTCCAACAGCAATCGACTTATTTGAAACAACTCTCAAAGATAATAATCAATAAAGACCAGAGAGCATGTCTCACCCATCTACAAATAAGAACCAAAAAGTTCCAAGCCAAAAGAATAAGAGAACTAAAGCTAAACACAGTGCTAGCAAAGGAGAACACTCACAGAACAATAAGAGTGAAAACTAGAGTGTTCTAGGCAATGAATAACGGGGTGTGTCTCTCTCCAAAAGAAGTGTGTTGGGATCCAACCAACTTATTGCGGCAAATAAAGCAAAAGAAAACTAAAAACAAAGATGCTCCAAGAACAACACATAGTGCATAAGGTAATAAAAATAAAGTGTCTTGAAAGAAGACCTGAGATTATTAATGAAAAAGGGGATGCCTTGGGCATCCCCAAGCTTTGACGCTTGTATTTATTGAATATTTCTTGGGGCGACACGGGTGGCATCTGATGGCTTAGTATTGATGTAGAGCTCGTTGGGGAACCCCAAGAGAAAGGTATGATGAGGAGAGCAGCAAGTTTCCCTCAGTTATGAAACCAAGGTTTAATCGAACCAGTAGGAGCAAGGAAACACCCCAAAGGTGTTGCTAGCTGAGCCTTGGCAAGGCGCACTACCGGTGCTAGTAGCAATGTGGAGACCTGCACGACACAACCACAGAACTTTTTCCCCAACTTGCTATGAGGTTGTCAATCTCATCGGTTTTGCTAAAAACAATGGATTAAATGTATCGAATGGAAGGAAGTAATAGTTTGTAGAAAGTAAACACAAAGAGGTAAACTGTTTGTAGATTGAATGTAAAAGAAAGGACCGGGATCCATGGTTCACTAAAGGTGGCTCTCCTTTAGATAGATAACATGCTGGGTGAACAAATTACAGCGGGGCAGTTGACGAACATCGAGAAAGCAATACATGCATATACTAATCATCTTGACTCCTTTGGAACTTGATTGGGCATTACAACATTATACATAGACCGCCATCCAACTGCATCTATGACTAATAATCTACCTTCAGGTTATCATCCGAACCCCCTCTAGTATTAAGTTGCAAGCAACATATTATTCCTTTACGAACTGCGTGTAAAGTAAACAATACGATTGTTCTACGAACAAAGGATTGTTGTTTTCTCCCTAGTAGCAACAACACATCTAGTACCTTAGAGATTTCTGTCACTTCCCCAGATTACCAGAGGCATGAACCCACTATCGAGCATAAATACTAACTCTTGGAGTTGCTAGCATCTACTTGGCCAAGATAGCTACTAACAACGGAAAGCATGCAAGATCACAAATAACAAAGACATGATAGAATCAATAATCAATCTGAAATAGCATCTCAATATCCATCGGATCCCCGCAAACACAACATGAAGAATTACAAATAGATGATCTTGATCATGAACAGAGCTCACAAGATCTAAAGATGAAAGCACAAAGGAGGAGAACCAGCCATCTAGCTACTACATGGACCCGTAGTCCAGAGATGAACTACTCACGCATCACAACGGAGGCTTGCATGATGATGAAGAAGGCCTCTAGGGTGAACTCCCCTCTCTGGCAGGGTGGCGGGAAGAGCTTCAGATCCCTCCTGATCTAGGGACAGAGACGAGGGCGGCTACAGACTCTTTCATGGATTTTTGATCGGGTACTTAGGGTTTTCATCCCGAAGGCAATATATAGGCGGAAGGAGAGGCCGAGGGGGTGCTGGGGTCGGCCATACCACCCCCTCGCACGGGCCAGGCCTGGCGCGCGGCCAGGTGGTGTGGCCAGCCCCCAGCCCTTCTCCGTCTCGTATTCTGGCATCAGATGTCTTCCAGAAAAATAGGCACTTTGGCTTTTGCCCCATCCAATTCTGAGAATATTCATTTTCTGACTTTCCTAGAACCAAAAACGGCAGAAAACAGGTAGCTGGCACTGTGGCGCTTGTTAATAGGTTAGTCCAAGAAATCATATGAAAAGTACTCCAAAGTGTGGACAAAACACAAGAAAGTAGATAAAACCAAGCATGGAATATCAAATATTATAGATACATTTGCAATGTATCAGCATCCCCAAGCTTGAGCTTTGGTCCATACTTCATCTCATCACATAATTCTCTCCCTACACTTGAAAACTTCCTTCATACAAAACTTCACATAATCTTCATTAGCAACATTAGTGTATTCAAAATAATAATCCTTTGGGTTCAGTTTCAACTCAAGTAAAACTTCCATTAAAATACAAGCTACTGTAGCAATTCCTTCTAAAAGCTCAAGTGACCAAAGAGAACTCAAAGAGAAAGAGATCAAGAGGCAAATGCAAATAATGGTAGAAATCTGTCAAAAAAGACTAGCAGGTAAAGACCGATTTTTTCGAAATTCTTCTATTTCTCAAATCGAAAATTGAAAAACTAAAGAAAGTTGGGTAACCTGGGGCATCAGCACAAAACATTACAGCTCATCCGATGTCCTGAGATTTTTCATGATGTTTTACCGTGACGCATAGAAATCTGTTTCGGGATAACAACTTCCCCATATCTTACTTCCCTCTCATTAGAGGTTATTATTGGCACAAAAACCAAACAAAAAGGATAAGGAGAGGTTATTATAGAGGCCATAACTTCCAAGACTCAACAAAACAAAATAAACTGAAAGTAAAAATATAATGGGTTCTCTCCCAAAAGCTCTTTCTTTATAGCCATTAAGATAGGCATGATAATTTCAATGATGCTCACATAAGAAATATGAATTGAAGTAAAAGAGAGCATCAAGAAGCAAATATGGAACAAATTTAAGTCTAACACACTTCCTATGAATAATAATCTTGTAAAGAAACAAGTCATAAAAGCACAAAGCAACAAGCATAGGAAAGCAAAACAAGTGCAACTTCAAAAATTTCAACATAAAGAGGGGAAACTTAATATTGTTGAGATACATAAAACCATGTTTCCCTCTCTCATAATATCTTTCAGTAGCATCATAAATAAAATTAACAATATAACTATCACATAAAACATTCTTATCATGAGCAACATGCATAAAAGAATTAATACTCCCCACATAAACATAGTCATTCTTATTAATTGTAGTGGGAGAAAAATCAACAAAATAGCTATAATTATTATTCTCATCATCATAATCATCAAATATAGGAGGCATATTGTAATCATAATTAATTTTCTCCTCCATAGTGGGTGGACTGAAAATATCATATTGATCACTGTAATCATCATTTATTGGAGGTATAGGATCATCAAAGTAAATTTTCTCCTCCGTGCTTGGGGGACTAAAAATATCATGCTCATCAAAACCAGCTACCCCAAGCTTAGACTTTTCCATAGCATTAGCAATAATGGTGTTCAAAGAATTCATACTAATAACATTGCTATTATCATGCAAATAAATTTCCATAGGTTTTTTGAATTTCTTTTCAAACAATTCATGTCCTAACTCAAGATAAATACTATAAAGCTCTCTAATTCTTTGTTGTTTTCCATTAAGCCTAACTAGTGAAAATAAAAAAATAAACAAAAAGATATAATTGCAGAATCTAAAGGAAATAACTTTGAGCACTCACACACCAGCAACCGTACTAGAAGATAGCTTAGTAGCCAGAGGATGTGAGTACCTTTTACCTTACCTCCCCGGCAACGATGCCAAAAAATTGCTTGATGTCTATGGACGCTTCTATTCTTGTAGACAGTGTTGGGCCTCCAATTGCAGATATTTGTAGAACAGCAGCAAGTTTCCCTTAATTGGATCACCCAAGGTTTATCGAACTCAGGGAGGAAGTGGTCAAAGGTATCCCTCTCAAGCAACCCTGCAATCAAGATACAAGAAGTCTCTTGTGTCCCCAACACACCCAATACACTTGTCAGGTTTATAGGTGCACTAGTTTGGTGATGAAATAGTGAAATACAAGTAATATGGATGATTATAAGTGGTAATTGCAATCTGAAATAAGAGTGGCAGCAAGCAAACATGTAATAGGACTTATTGTAAATGGTGTTTCAATGCTTAGAAACAAAGCTTAGGGATCATACTTTCACTAGTGGACACTCTCATATAATATGTTCTCATCATTATGCTACCCCGAACTACTCTCCGGTTAGACGATGTAGGGTCATAACAGCACACCTTAAAGTTCACATTCCCCATCTAGATAACCCCTCACTGTCACCTTGGGCGCTAGATGGTTCCAATAAACAACACAATCTCATAGAAACATCCAACTCAAATTATACTCATGATAAGTATTTATGTAACCTTAGCCAAAATGCCACACAGTGTGCACACTATCAACTTCACACACGTGGGGATAAGCAGAGATTAATTAAAGCACTTGAGTAGCACAATAGATCTATAGATTACAAAGCTCATGATCTCATAAGATCACGCATAGAAAGAGAGATGAACACATAGCTATCGGTAGAGCCCTTAGCCTAAAGAGAGAACTACTCCCTCCTCATCATGGGAGTCAGCAACGGCGATGGAGATGGCGGTGGAGTCGACGGAGATGGCTCCGGGGGCACTTCCCCGTCCTGGCAGGGTGCCGAAATAGAGACTTCTGTCCGCCGAATCTCCTCTTCGGTGGCGACGGTGTTGTGGAACTTTTCGTGGAATTCTGATCTCGTACTTAGGGTTTTCGTCCTGAGAGGCTTTTATAGGCGAAGGCGCAAGGTCGGCGGAGATCTGAGGGGCCCACACCACCTGGTGGCGTGGCTAGGGGGACCCGTGCCACCACCTGGTGTGGCCAGCACCTAGCCCCTCTCCGTCTCGTCTTCTGGTAAAATACTAACTTTGGCTTTTGTCCCGTCCAATTTCGAGAATATTTCTTTTCTGGCTTTTCTAAAACCAAAACCAGCAGAAAACAAACAACTGGCACTATGTCATCTTGTTAATACGTTAGATCCAGAAAATGTATAAAAAATACCTCAAAGTGTGGACAAAACATAAGAAAGTAAATACTAAACAAGCATGGGACATCAAAAATTATAGATACGTTTAGGACGTATCACTCCTCCAAGTCCGAGTTGTCGAAGGAGGACAAATCCTCCAACAGCACGCACGGGTCCATCTGCAAAGGCGCAACAATCGTGGCAAACCATCAGAGCTACGGCGGCAGATCCGCGGTTGGGACGAGCATGGGAAGAAGCTTACTAGCGGTGGCAAGGCGTGCACGGCGGTGTCGATTCTGGCTGATTGGTGCCCGGTTCGCACGCCAGCGTTCAGAGCGGACGCGGCGGGCCCACGCGCGTGCTTCTACTAGTCAGAATCGAAGGGGAAGGGTGGGGGAGGCCGAGATCTGCGGCGACGGCGGCGGTTGGCGGGAGGAAGAGAAGAAGGGGAGAGTTGAAACTTCCTTCGCGCCAAGGGGCGTAAATGGATGGAGGTCGGCCTCGCACAGCCCCTCCGACCCCGGAACTTGGGGGTCGCGCGGCACGAATTGAGGCGGCCCGGAATTATTTTTTGGAAATGGGGGTCCGATGCGGGATCTGAACGGTGCCTTTTTTGCCCTCCAAACCGAAAATCGGCAGTTATTATGTGGATGGGGGTCGGATGGGGGATCTGTTAAAGATGCTCTAAGGCGGGGGACTAGTGAGGGCTTGTACGGCCGATCTCCTCGGGCGGTGGGGTATGGAACGGTGGGCCATGGGCGCTGCACGGAGGAGAAGATAGAGAGGAGGGGCACGAACGGCGAGGGCGGCGATGGTTGGGGGCGGTGCGACAATGCCTGGCAACAGCGCGACATTCTTTGATGGCGACAGGGTAGGCCAATATGAGTCCGCTAGGCCTAGTGGTGTCTGCCTAGTCGCCTATGGTGTTGTGTGGTGTCTGCCGGCCATGAGCTGGTTGTTCCCTGTTTGATTCTCTGTGTTCGTCTTCTTCTCCACCATCGGCTGGTGGTGTGGGTTGTTGGTGTGGCTTTGAGTAAATGTGATGGTCCTTAGGGCATCTCCACCGGATCGATCTAAACGGGCGACCCAAAACGTCTGTTTTGTTCTGTTTGGGTCGGGCCACGGACAATTTTGGGTCATCGTCCAGCTTGTCCGGCCAGCCGAGCTCAGCGACGCGGCCTATTTGTCTGCGATTTGCTGACGATTTTTGTTGAAATTAAAACTAAGACAATATGCGCTAAAACTAACAAAGTTCATATATATTTATACGTAATTTACATTAAAAATATAAGAAACGAGATTTAAACTAACCTAGCCCTAAAACTACTGATCTTCACCGCCGGCGCCACCCCGTCTAGCTATGGATCGAGGTCAATATACTCCAGCGGAGTCCAGAGCTGCGTCGGTGACAGGCCTGGAGCCGGAGCGGGCACGGGTTGGTCGATCACCTGTCCGGGCCAGGCTGGCACCCATCCGTCCCCTCCTCCGGCGCGGATGGTGGCACCCACCCTCACAGTAGCGGCGGTGGAAGAGGCAGTCCTGCGTTCACCTTTGCCACCAGGCCGATGAGCTGGACGGCCTCATGGTAGCCGCCCCACAGGGCGTCCTCGTTCTTCATGCTGGCTGCAATGGCCTACTCGGTGAAGGCGTCCTTGTCGTAGCCCCACGCTAGGAGCTCATGGTACTCCAGAAGCAGGTGCACAGCGGCGGCTGCAATAGCATCCTCCTCCTCCTTGACGATGATGATGACGTTGTCGTCACTAAGATCAGCGTTAGAGTGGTTGATGGTGCCATCATCGTTGGGCTCAAAGGCAGGGAGGTCACGGCCCTCCCACGGCTGGAACTTGTCGCGGAAGGCGCTCGTGCGCCGCACCTTGTGTTCCCAGGCAAGGTACTCCTTATAGAATTCCTTGCTCTAGTAGCCTTGATCCCACCGGACAGCCGATGGGAGCTTGCGGATGCGGCAACAGATCTCCTTCTCCAGCCCTTTGCCCTCCTTGGGCGCAGGTGGCACCGGGACTCTGCTCCCGGTTGAGGTGCCAGCCCATGGGGAGGGAGACATCGTGGTGGGATATGTCTGATCCCTCCCTCCACCAATGCCCATACTCCACCACGCAGAAGTAGCAACGGTCGTGGCGGGGCTCCTTCTTGACCTAGCGCACGGCAGGGTAGCGAGCGATGTCCTAGGTCCGTGGCGGTGGCACAACCCCCCGAAGTAAGGCCGACAGGCCAACCCCTGCCAGCACTGGCTGCTCGAGCTGGATCTGCCTGCCTTGTGGTCATTCTTGGCCTTCATCTTCATCCAGCCTGGCGTCTTCATTGTTGGCGTTGGCGGCGGCGGTAGAGCTAGGAGGGATGTTTCTGGCGATGGCGAGAGGTGGCGAGTGTGGCACCGACGGGTGCATGGGCCGGTTAAGTAGCCCATGTGCGAGCGCGCAGGTTCTCACGCCTTCGCCATCAATGCCGGCGTGGGAACTCAGGTGGCATCTTGTGAGTCATAGGTTGACGTCCCGTTGGCATTGATAGCAAAGGCTACCGCCGGTCACGCGGCCGCCCGCACCTCTGAATCGGTGCCGCATTGACCAGTCGCTGACGGGTGGGCCAGTGGCACGAACGGGAGGACACGCCTCGGACTGCCCATGTCCGCGCACGACCCATTGGCAACGCAAATTTGGTGTGCCGATGGGTCGAGCAGGACATGTCGGTCCAGATGGGCGGTGCTGTTGGAGAGGTCGCGCACGTCCCGCATGTCTGCACGGACGCGTTCGGATGCGTTGGGTCGTGCTGGTGGAGATGCCCTTATATTACTCTCTCGCCGTGATGAAGAACTGTCTGTCGCTAATTTTCATTGATCTTGGGTGGACTACCAAGTTCCGGAAGACTCCGCCGGCGAATTCCAAATGGACGACATGCCTGGAGTTTGCCGGTGTGAATGATGTTTCGGTCAAGCAACCATGTTTTTTTGCTGGCCGTTTGGTTTTAGAGGGGGCGTTGTGAAGCTCTGCGGTCTGTTGCCATCATGGGACTTTCCTTGGTTCCACGGTGAAGTCAGACGTGGAGAATGGTATGGAAGACATGAACTGAAGACTGACAATGAAAGTTTTTGTCCTAGGGGTGTAGGGATTCTTACATGGTGATTAATGACTTGGAGTAGTAGAATTGGCAAGTGGGGTGACAGCACAGGAGAAATTTAGTGTTTAAACCTACAGGGTGAAATCCTAAGGTCTGAACTTAATTGGTTGTGCTTGACAATGACCTTGATGAAAATATTGAGTTTACGAGTGCAGACTTTCTCCAGGATAAAAGCCTATGGTCTTTGATCAGGGCAATGATAGCGCTTGTACACTGTTCCCTTCTTGGAGGCATCGCTTTTGGAGTTGATGGATTTCTAGTATTGTTTTGGTTGTGGTGGATCCACTCTTACAGCAAACTGGTCACCATAGCGGGTCTTTTCTTTTATGTAATTTCTTTTTTTTTGGCTGTATGCATCCATAATGCCGGTAGGGCACTATATTGTTGCAGAGGCTAGGTGTAATTGGTATCTTCACAATATTAATATTTTCCCTTATCGAAAAAATATGACTCTGAAATTAAAAGACAACTTCAATTTAGCAACAACCGGAGCCCTTCTCCACATTATGCATGATTGTCTTGTGAACGGTGACTACACTTAAGCACTAGTATAAAAATGGGCATCAATACCAGTTCCAGAGGCCCTTTTGTACTGGAACCGCAACCGGTACAAAATATTCGGGACAAAAGCCCCCCCCCCTTTGGTATCGGTTCCTTACGAACCGGTATTAAAGGGGCCTCCACGTGGGCATCCACTAGACCGCGGGGCTAGGGACCTTTGGTACTGGTTTCTAACAAGAACCGGTACCAAAGGTTGGCTACCGCGGCAGAGAAACTGCATAAATCTCTGTCGCGACAGAAAATTGAGGGTTTAGGGTTTTAGGAGGGGTTTAGGGGCATCGGACCGTTTCATCGTACAAGGATCGCGTCGATGCGCCAGAAACGCATTTGGGTTTAGGTAGTACATGAAGATCTAGGTGATTCATATCAACTTGGTGCATATAATATAACACATGTAATTGCATAAGATAGCAAAATTAAGTAGTACATGCATGAAGATCGATCTTCA
The DNA here is from genome assembly GCA_910589775.1 of Avena eriantha. Taxonomy (NCBI): domain Eukaryota; kingdom Viridiplantae; phylum Streptophyta; class Magnoliopsida; order Poales; family Poaceae; genus Avena; species Avena eriantha. Next base: position 231,286,126 of record OU342746.1, read on the forward strand.
TGCATAGTGGTACTCTCCGAGGCATACTATCTATTACATGTAGCATAGGGTACTCTCCGAGTCAAACTATATATTACATGTAGATCTTCATTCATAGTGGTACTCTGCGAAGTTAGGTATGACGTCTCGAAGGAAAAATCCCGCCAATTCCTCGCCAATTGCTTTGAAGCGGTGCTCGATTGAGATCTTGTCCCACTTTCTTGCCAACTGTAAAAGAATGAGATACAAATGAATACATGAGTTATGTGTGTATATATATATATCAAAATCACAATCAAACAATTATGACTGAAACTCAGCACAAGTTATGGTAACAAAATAAATTTGTGAATATTGTTTTCGTACCTCTCTATTTCTTTGATTATTCATTCTTTCGCTGACAATCTTGTGGATGTTTTCGCAAACGTAGTATCCACATAGATTAGTCCCCTTTGGTTGTTTCGCGCATTTCTGTACAAGAATATAATTCAATCAAACAATAATCAAGTATGATAAAGGTGTGTGGACCTAGGTAGTACTACTTACTTTGTTCGCACGCCATATCAGCTTTTGTTTCCATCCACCGGCCGGATCTTCCTCGATGAATTTTTTCCATACGCTGCCCGACAAAAGAAAATGCATAAAAGAGTTATCAATTTGTTGATATCAGGAAATTAACGAAAAAACCGAAAAGAATTAAAATTACTTTTTTACCATCTCAAAACCCGTCTTGTATAGTAGAGGCTCCTCGGTTAGTGAGTCAAAGACTTCAACTTCTCCATCGTACATTTTAATGACGATAAGAATAAAGTGGAACCTGCACACGTTTAAATATGCAGTGTCATAGATATAAGTCATTAGTTAAAAATTTAACATATGGCGAGCAAAATAGAATGTGTCATAAGACAGTAACACTCACTTGAAGTTGTAAAACCAAAGTATTATCTTTTTTTCACGTTGTCGCTTCAAAAACCTTAGCAAAGTCTCCCGTGTATCCTTGTTAAAGATGGGATCTTCTATGGTTTTTTCATGCATTGTATCTGGGTCAATGAACCCAATGTCCGTGATTTCATCCCTTTTGCATTCGAGCTTCTTCGATCTGCATAATATAGTGCACAAAAGATTAAATTGAGGATAATTTGTAGACAATGAACGAGCTAAGCTAAAGACTTCTCAAATTACATTAATAAATCACTTACAAACAATAGCAACTGATGATAGATTTGTCGAGGGCCCGGAGATTGTATAACTGAAAAAGTTCACAGAAGTCAACGCTCACAGAGTATTCTTGGAAGTAGTGCTCATCCTTAACTCACACCATGATATCCTCGATCCCTCTCTTTGTGGCATTAGTGTACCACACATGCAAATTACGCGTACTTGTTGGTAGCAACCTGATATTCTCGACCAAATCTTTCCCAAGAACAAATTTATATGCTACTTTAGCGATGGGGTAATCGGTTGTGTTTTGTCGAGAACTTTGAACGGCCTTCTCGTCAAACACCTTGAGAGGGGGGACCGATTGAACGGGTTGTTCTCCTAGCTGGTGCACTTGTTTCCTTTCTATACCCGAGACCACCGATTTATCGGGTTTTTTTCGCCTCCACCATATCGTCATACGACCTTTCAATAGAATGCCTATAGTCAGATGGCCGCGATGGTACAGGGTCATATAGATTCTCAACGGTACGCACAACTTTCACCGGATCTAGAGTCTTCTCAAAAGGTATCTCTGGCACTTTCTTAGCAAAATGTTTTTCCACCTCGGACTTAGAGGTTTCGGTGCACTCCTCGATAGTTTTTTCCCAAGGTAACTTCTCAATAGGCGGCAGTGGTTTCTCCTTGCTAGGTCTCTTCCTAGGCGGCGTACCGTTTCGCTTAACGGGCGCAGTCTTGCGTGGAGGATCTCGAGATGGTGGACTCGTGCTGGGGTCCCTCTCAGGTAGGTGTGGACTTTGCTGCTCATGTGGACTGCTACCAGGAGGAGTCAATGGCCATTGATGCTCATGCAGAATTTGCTACTCATGTGGACTGCTACGAGGAGGGGTCGGTGGCCTTTGCAAAAGGATGATGTATTTCTTGGACCATAGGGCGAAACCTCGCTTGACATCGGCCAATGTATTCTCCTCGTCACCTCCAGGAAAATCAAGCTCCACTGTTTCATAACCCGGAACAACATCATCCACCCCGACACGAACACAGCCAGATGGAATGGGCATATGATGGTGCGTTGCTCCATCTTTAGTTGGGTAAACATAGCCGACCGCCACCTTAACAGACACGTTCCTCATTGGCAAATGTAGCTCGCAGTCTGTCTTCTCTGTCACATAATCCACGGGGTAGCTTCCTCCACATTCAAGATACGAGGAACCCACACTGCTTCTTCGCTGAGATGGGGCGGCATCGGCTTGAGGATCATGTAGAAACAGCGGCTGATCAGGTGCCCTCTGATTTTTCTCAAGCACCTCCACCCTATTTATCAATTCGCTAACTTGGCTGACTCCTGCTTCTTCTTTCTCAAACGGCTTCTATAAGTGTCAGCGCACTCCAGCCACGCTTCCTTCATGGTGACACCTGGGAGGGCTCGTATCCGTCCAACGTGTTCAGGATTCCCCAGAGCGAGTGTCAGCTCGTCATTCTCTCTATCGGGAATGTACTCTCCCTTTCTAACTTTTTCAATTGCACCTATAAGATCCGTCGTGATTGCTTCAATTTTTTTCTTCCATTTTCCCTTTGCAATGATCTTCCCTGTCTTTGGGTCCAACCCTGCCCCATGCGCGAACAACCAGAACTTGGACCGGTCGGGCCAGTCCCATGTCTGTGGAGTGATTCCTGCCTCCATTAGTTTAGCTTCAAATGCTATCCACTTCGGAATGGCAGTCTTGTAGCCACCTGACCCCAAATGATGGAAATGTTTCTTCTTTGAAGCACTTTTCGTATTTGTGATTGATCGGGACACAGTAGTAGACGATTTCTTATACCTCTTAAATGCGGGCCAGTGATCTTTTAACTTCACTAGACTTTCAGTGAATACTTGATCTTCATCTTCATATCTGGCCCATAAATATTTCTTCCAGGTCTGGAATTGTGTGGCCATCTTCTTAAAAGTCCATTCCTTGACTTTATTCTTCTGCCCTTCCGTCATGTCTTCCGGTAGGCTGAAGTGTGTCAGTAGACTGTCCCAAAGAAACTATTTTAGAGTACATTTGACATAACTAGCTTCAGCCCCTGCGTTCTTCGGCTTATGCCACTATACAATGTTGATCGGTACATGGTCCCTAACAAGAACTCCAGCTTGATTTACAAATGTACGGCAGTGCTCCACCGGTTCACCACTAGCCTTAAATGCGGTGAGGGCTAACCTACCCTCGCCCTTTAGACGTTGCGTCGGGCCTCGTTGGGTTTTAACAGATTTGCTCGATGATCCAGAAGGCTATAAGAAAAATAATTCGTTAATAAGTGCAATACAAATGAATCAATGCATCTAGCCTTGATATATAAATATACACCTCGCCGGAGTTTGTTAAGAACACTTCGTTGTCTCTTCTTTCTTCAGAATCAAGTCCCTCACCGACATCGTTCAGAAATTGTGAGGCGAAATCATCGTCATCTCCATCGGGTTCCGGTCCATGGGCACTCTCATATATCATTTTCTGCACCTTTTCTTCTTGCTCCTCATCTCGGATGAAGGTGTTGTCCTCCATAGCTCAATGTCACTACAAAATTACGTGGAATTATTTCTAGTACAAAAGGGCCTCTGGAACCGGTATTGATGCCCATTTTTCTACTAGTGACGGGAGCACTTTTGTAACACCCCTAGTTCTATTAATATTAAGTAGGGTTTGTTTTGTGCATATCATGAGCATCATCTTAGAAGGCATGCAACAAATAATCGCAAAACCCTATTTTTGTCCCCTTTTGTAAACCTTCAAAATGGTTTTGTATTTTGAAATTATCAAAACGTGTGCAATCCAAATGGATTAATAGGGCCCCACAAGTATTTTAACACTTTTACAAAGCCCTAGTATTTTCAAACTGTTTTAAACAGAAAAGAAATTGAAAATACAAAAGAGAATATAAAAAACAGAAAAGAAAAGGGTTTTTAGAATAAAAACTAACCCTAGCACTAACTGGGCTGAGCCCATCTTCCTTCCCTCCTCCTTGCAGCTTGCGCACAGGCGCTAGCAGCATCTGCCCTTACGCGGCCTAGCCTGGCCCAGCAGCAGCCCGTGCCAGCCCATACCGGTTCGGCCCCTCCGTCCTCATCGTCGATGACGGGGAGTAGCTCGTCGCTGGCCGCACCTCCGCCGACGACCCCTGCTAGGAATCACGATGCACGCCCCCGACGCCTACAAGTACCTCGCCGCCGCTGTGGAGAAGCCCTAGCACGCCTCTGGCTCCTCTTCCTCATTTCCCCGCGCCAGGTCGAAACCCTAACTCTCAGATGCCGCGTTGCACCACCGTTCCTGAGCTCCCCTTGCCTTGACGAACACCTCACCATGGCCGCCGCGTCGCCCTGAGCCTAACCATGGAAGGAATCAATGTCGGGCATCAAGAATCGAGCTCGCCATCCACCTCTTCTCCGCCTCTGTCCGCCGCTCGCCGTCGACATTGCCAGCGACCTATTTTCGGCGATGCAGCCACCAGATGGTTCAGCGTGAACCGCTGCATCTAGCGCACCCCTCCGTGAAACCCCACACGCGCCTAGACACCAGCCCCTATTTTCGGCTAGGGACAGTGGCGCGAGCGGGGGAGGGAAAGAAGGGGAGGAGCGGGGGATTACCTGCGGACGGCGGCGCGGCGCCAGACGATGGCGCGGCGGCAGACGGTAGCGTGGCGGCATGCGGCGTACGTGTGGCGGCGTGTGTCTGGAAGAGACTCGCGCGCGTGGAAAGGAGGCCCCCAGGGTGAGAAAATCCCTTGGGGGACCTTTGCTACCGGTTCCAGCCACAAACCGGTACCAGTAGCAAAGGAATTTTTCTTTTCTTTTTTTCAGTTTCTATTTTGTTTTTTCTATTTCTTTTTATTTTCTATTTCCTTTTCTTTTTCTTTTCTATTTCTATTTTATTTTCTATTTCTATTTTCTTTGTATTTCTTTTTCTATTTCTATTTCTTTTGTATTTCATTTTCTCTTCTATTTCTTTTTCTATTTTCTTTTTTATTTCTTTTTTCTTTTGTATTTCTTTTTCTATTTCTTTTTCTCTTTCTATTTTGTTTTTCCTATTTTCTTTTGTTTTTATTTTTGTATTTCTTTTTCTATTTCTATTTTCTTTTGTATTTCTTTTTCTATTTTCTTTTTTCTATTTCTTTTTGTTTTCTATTTCTTTTTCTTTTGTATTTATTTTTGTATTTATTTTTCTTTTCTATTTTTTCATGTTTCTATTTTGTTTTTTCTATTTCTATTTTCTTTTGTATTTCTTTTTGTATTTTTTTCTATTTATTTTTCTATTTCTATTTTCTTTGTATTTCTTTTTCTTTTGTATTTCTTTTTCTATTTATTTTTCTTTTCTATTTCTTTTTCTTTTTTATTTATTTTTCTATTTCTTTTTCATTTCTATTTTTTTCTATTTCTTTTCTATTTCTTTTTCTTTTGTATTTATTTTTCTATTTCTATTTTCTTTTCTATTTTGTTTTTTCTATTTCTTTTTTTAAATCATTTATAGGTTCACAACATGCTATTTCATCAGAGATCCACTTCAAGTTCAGCGAGGCTCAGCCCCGGGCTAAGAAGCTTTAGTCCCGGCTGGTGGGTGCAACCAAGACTAAAGTTGTCGGTGGGATAAGGACGCGTGGGTAACCTTTAGTCCCGACTGGTGGGTGCAACCGAGACTAAAGCTGTCGGCAGGATAAGGACGTATGGGTAGATGCACTGCTCGATGAGATAAAGCATGTAGCGCACGACGCCCTGTCGGAGGAACAAAACAAAGTAGAAGCGGCGCCGTGCCTATAAAAGGAGCATCGATACGCCATGGAAAGCAGCTCAAGAAGCCAACATAGGTAGAGAGAGTTTCATCCCCATGGATGGAGGGTTGGGAAATCTCCCGTGGTGGAGCTTCTCGAAGATGTCGTTGGTGCACACGCCCTACGGCATCTTCGGAAGCTCCGCCTCGGAAAAAATTCCCTGTAAGCCCGTGAAAGACTCCATCTCCTCTAACAGTGTTGGGGAAAGGGTTGGGAAATCTCCCGTGGCAGAGCTTCTCGAAGATGTCGTTGGTGCACATGCCCTACGGCATCTTCGGAAGCTCCGCCTCGGAAAATTTTCCCTGGAAGCCCATGAAAGACTCCATCTCCTCTAATAGTGTTGGGGAAAGGGTTGGGAAATCTCCCGTGGCGGAGCTTCTCGAAGATGTCATTGGTGCACACGCCCTACGGCATCTTTGGAAGCTCCACCTCGGAAAAAATTCCATGCAAGCCCATGAAAGACTCCATCTCCTCTAACAGTGTCGGGGAAAGGGTTGGGAAATCTCCCGTGGTGGAGCTTCTCGAAGATGCCGTTGGTGCACACGCCCTACGGCATCTTCGGAAGCTCCGCCTGGGAAAAATTTCCCTGCAAGCCCGTGAAAGACTCCATCTCCTCCAACTATCTCCATTGTTAATATCGTACATACAGTAAGATCATTACACAAAAATAAATGGGAAAGTGATTTCCATATTGAGATACACATGTTATGATCCCTATCTAGTCTTCTGAGTTTTCTTCGTGTGTTTCCCTTTCTTCTGATTGCGACACAACCATGGACAATCTTCATTATTTAACATGATGCTTGGGTCAGTTATCACCTTGAAGGGTGGAATATCATCAAACTTATTATAATCTTTTGACATGTCTATCTTTTCCTCTACTCCCACGATGTTTTTTTTTCTTGAAAGAACTATGTGGCGCTTTGGCTCATCGTATGATGTGTCCTCTTGACTTTGTTTTCTTTTTTTCGGTTTGGTAGACATGTCCTTCACATAAAATACTTGAGCCACTTCACTGGCTAGGACGAATGGTTCGGTGTCGTACCCTAGATTCTTGAGATCCACTGTAGTCATTCCGTACTGCGGGTCTACCTGTACCCCGTCTTTCAGGTTGAACCATTTGCACCGGAACAAAGGGACCTTGAAATTAGGTCCATAGTCAAGTTCCCATATCTCCTCTATGTACCCATAATATGTGACCTTCTTCCCATTGTCCTCTGCTGCATCAAAGCGGACACCACAGTTTTGGTTGGTGCTTTTTTTTATCTTGGGCGAACGTGTAAAATATATTCTCATTTATCTCGTACCCTTGAAAAGTCGATATAGTCGAAGATGGTTGCTTGGCCAACAAGTATAGCTGTTCTTCATCAGTGACATTCATGAGACGTGTTTGCAACCAACCGCCGAAAGTCTTCATGTGTTCTCCATCAATCCAATCTTCACGTTGCTCCGAGTATTCAGAGTGTAAAATATTCTTGTGTTCCACTATGTACGGAGCCACCAAGCTGGAATTATGTAGAACTGTGTAGTGTGCTTGAGTGAAAGAATGTTCGTCCATACACATTGTTGCTTTCTTTCCTAGCGTGCCTTTTCCACGCAGTCTCCCCTCATAGCGCGATTTAGGAACACCGATCGGCTTAAGGTCAGGAATAAAGTCAACACAGAACTCAATGACCTCCTCTGTTCCATAGCCCTTCGAGATGCTTCCTTCTGGCCTAGCACGGTTATGAACGTATTTCTTTAAGACTCTCATGAATCTCTCAAAGGGGAACATGTTGTGTAGAAATACAGGACCGAGAACGCCAATCTCTTCGACCATGTGAACGAGGAGATGCGTCATAATATTGAAGAAGGGTGGTGGGAACACCAACTCGAAGCTGACTAGACATTGAACCACATCCTTCTGTAAATTTTGTAGAGTTAGTGGATTGATCACCTTCTGAGAAATTGCATTGAGGAATGCACATAGCTTCACAATGGGTACTCAAATATTTTCTGGCAGAAGCCCCCTCAATGCAACCGGAAGTAATTGTGCCATAATCACGTGGCAGTCATGAGACTTTAGGTTTTGAAACTTTTTCTCTGACATGTTTATTATTCCCTTTATATTCGACGAGAAGCCGGACGGGACCTTGATGCTACTCAGGACTTCAAAAAAGATCTCCTTCTCTTATTGGTAAGAGCGTAGCTGGCAGTACCTTGATACTTCTCTAGATTCAGGTTGTTTCCTTCGTGGATACATTGTTGGTCCTGCCGTGCATCCGGTGTATCTTTTGTCTTCTCATACACGCCCAAGAAGTTTAGCAGATTCACGCAAAGATTTTTCTTCACGTGCATCACGTTGATTGCGGAGTGAACCTCTAAGATTTTCCAGTAGGGTAGCTCCCAAAATATAGACATCTTCTTCCACATGGGTACGTGTCCATCAACATCATGTGGAACAGATTGTCCGCCAGGACCTTTTCCAAAGATCACTTTTAAATCCTTGACCACTTCATATATAACATCCCTAGTAGGGCAGGTAGGTTTCGTTCGGTTATCTGCCTCACCTCTGAAATGTTTTCCTCTCTTTCTTATGTGATGATGTTTTAGAAGAAATCGACGATGCCCCACGTACACATTCTTGTTTCCCAAATATATACTGTTAGTCTCAACTAAACAGTGTGTCCATGCATTGTATCCCTTGTTTGACTGTCCTGAAATGTTACTAAGAGCAGGCCAATCATTGATGGTTACAAACAACAACGCTCGTAGGTTAAATTCCTTTTGTTCGTGCTCATCCCACACAGGTACACCTTCTTCATGCCACCACTATAAAAGTTCTTAAACCAATGGCCTCGGGTACACATCAATGTCGTTGCCGGGTTGCCTCGGGCCTTGGATGAGCACTGGCATCATAATGAACTTCCGCTTCATGCACAACCAAGGAGGAAGGTTATAGATACATAGAGTCACTGGCCAGGTGCTATGACTGGAGCTCTGCTCCCCGAAAGGATTAAAGTCATATGTACTTAGACCAAATCTTACGTTCCTTGCGTCATCTAAAAATGACTTGAACTCTCTGTCGATTTTTCTCCACTGCGGCCCGTCAGCGGGGTGTCTCAACATCACATCTTTCTTACGGTCCTCTTTGTGCCATCGCAACAACTTGGCATGCTCTTTGTTTTGGAACAAACGTTTCAACCGTGGTATTATAGGAGCATACCACATCACCTTCGAAGGAACCCTCTTTATAGGGGTGGACTCGCCCTCAACATCGCCAAGGTCATCTCGCCTGATCTTATACCTCAATGCACCACATACCGGGCATGCATTCAAATTCTCGTACTCCTCGCGGTAGAGGATGCAGTCATTGATGCATGCATGTATCTTCTGCACCTCTAATCCTAGAGGGCAGACAACCTTCTTTACTTCGTACGTACTAGAGGGCAATACGTTCTCCCCTGGAAGCATCTTCTTTATTATTTTCAGCAACTTTTCAAATCCCTTGTCAGAAGTACCATTCTCTGCATTCCATTGCAGCAATTCTAGTGTGGTACCCAGCTTTTTCTGGCCATCTTCGCAATTTGGGTACAACAGTTTGTTGTGATCCTCTAACATTTTCTCCAACTTCATCCTCTCCTTTTCACTTCCGCAGTTTATCTTCACATCAAGAATGGCCCGACCCAAATCGTCATCGGGCTCATCAAAAATGGGCTCTTCTTCATCTTCGTCTTCCCCCATTCTACTATCACTGTCTTCAGTAAACATATGATACTTGTCACTATCCTCTTCTTCTTTGTTGTCTTCCATTATAACCCCTCTTTCTCCGTGCTTGGTCCAACAATTATAGCCGGGCATGAAACCGTTCTCAAGCAGGTGGATGTGAAGGGTCTTTGAGATAGAGTAATCCTTCGTATTGTTACAGGAACTACATGGACAATAAATGAAACCATTCGACTGCCTGTTTGCCTCAGCCACGTTGAGAAAATAATGCATGCCAGTAATGAAGTCGGAATGGCATCGGTCACCGTACATCCATTGTCGATTCATCTGCATTATATATATAAGTATATCAAAAATCATTAATTACACAAAATCATGGATATATGAGTGACCAACTTAATTAATATTCAAGTTCATCACATAAAACTAAGTCTTTTAATAAAAAAGAAGAGGCTCACCGAGGTGGTACGATGCTAGGGGACGACGCTGGCGTTCGACGGTGGTGAGGACGGGGATGATACTAAAACCTAAAAATCATACTTTAATTTGAGCTCAAAATGCATATAAAAAGAATGAAATCCCTAACTTAGGCATTTCATCGAACACCTTGCTAGCACTACAAAAATAATACGAGTTAAACTAGGAAAGAAATGAGCTAAATTAGGAACGCCGGAAGAAAGAATGATATTGCTAACCCTTGGATAGATGGGTGTCGTCAATCTTGATAAAATGATGGAAAAAATGGAGATTTGTTAGAGTGTGAGAGGTGTAAAATATTTGGAAATGTGAGAGAGGAGAAGGAGAAGGGGAAATGAGATGCAAGGCCGATCGGGCTTGAGAAATAGGGCAGGGACCCTATAGTACCGGTTCTTAAGACGAACCGGTATTAAAGGTTCGGCATTGGGCCGACCTTGCTTCAAAATTGGACTGAGAAGCCTTTCGTATCGGTTCGTAACACGAACCGGTACAAAAAGCCCTCAACGAACCGGTATTAATGTTTCTCGGTCGTCTGGACAAGTGAGCCGGTATTAATGCACCCTTTAGTACCGGTTCGTAAGGGAACCGGTACTAAAGGCTTAGATGGTAGCCCTATTTTCTACCAGTGAAGTTTGTCTGGATCACCGACACCACGTATGTGTGGTTTCCCACTTTGATGGTACACATCTTCTAGGTGAACCAGTAAAACAAAGTTATCAGCATTCTGGTTACTTATTAACTCGTGGGAATCAATTAGTAACTTGCTCAAGGTTGTGCAAGTAGAATCATCAGCTGCATTTCTATCTTTGTGTAACATGCGTGTAACATATCAGTTCTCCTTTTAATATCCCAACTTCTAACATGCGTGTAACATATCAGTTGTCCTTTAATATCAGTTGCATGGGCGCGCTTATTAACATTGTCAAAGACGCTACCATTACGCTCACGCCAAACTGCCCAAAGAGTTAGAATCACCAAGGGATTTTGTTTTTTCCTAGTATCTAGTTCCGGTATTCTGTCCCCCGCTTGTGTCCACCAACTTCGATTAGAAGTGTCCGAGAAAGTAGGTGCTACCCGTGGCATTTCGTCCCACATCAGAACTTTGAACTCTAAATGATCTTTACGGCCACACAACCAATAAACAGATGATGTGTGTCTTTATCAGCAGCATTGAGGATTAACTCTGACCTGACAACCGTGAAGTTCGTTATTCTCCTATTCTAGATACAATGTGAGTTCATATGAAATGCGTGTACTAAAGTATGTTTTATTTTGACAAAACGACATATGAGCAGCTATTTATTGCCAAAGCGAAGTCGTAAAGACTACACCATATATAGGGGAGGTCCAGGAGAAAGAATAATCAAAGTTACAATGCTTAGTGCAGCTCAAATGCCACATACAACTACGTACTCCCTCCGATCCATATTAGTTGATTTGGATTTATCTAGATTCGGATGTATTTAGGAAAACTTGCTCTTGATGACTGTAATCGCACCACCGGCGTAGAGAGGGTATATAAAAGCTTGAAGATTCTTATGTTGCCCTCTTTTCAAATTGCCCACACGTACAGTTAAGATCATGCACACAAGTACGTACCATTGCTCTTGGCGATCTTTGTTAGCTTTGTACCTGTTTCCGGTGTCCCGGCGCCAAGCTGAACGATACTCACCTACAACTCGCCGGGACCAGATTAGCTACTAGTTGTAGTCTTCTCACGCATGTACAAAGCTAAGCAATCCGATCGATTTGCAATTCGCCGAAAAGAGACACACGGTTTGATTTTCCTCTTCCCATGGGCTTCCTCAGTTGTTTTTAGATTTTTATTTATTATAGCAGCCAAAACAGCTACTTTGATTCTTACATGAAAAGACAAACTGACTCGGAACTAATTGTAGACTTAGACATGCACTAGGACTCCTAAACCGGACTCACATATAACCGGTCTCGATGTGTATCCGGACAAGCTTTGATTATTCCTAACAATCTTCCGCCACACCCTAACAAGTGGAGGGCAAGCGCTGCTAGTGGTTTAGCACGGTTACTGCTCTTACTGGATTCCTAACAATCTTCCGCCACCCCAACACTAGCAGGTTCGTGAACCGGAAAGCTTACCCGCTGAACTTGACCTTACATATCAGTTATCCTCTAATATCTCAACTCATATAGTGTAGTAGTGTATGTGACCTTCCTTTTCTTTTGATGAAACTACATGTGCATAACATATCTTCTGAACTGATTGCATGTGTACATATACAACCTCAATTTATAGACCCAACTAACAAGATGTTCACGTTTTCATGCACTATATATGCAAATCGCCGCGCATGGACATTACATGATTAGAGTTAGTTGAACGCATCCACGAATGCAAGTAAGCACGTACTGGATGAAACTGCACCGAAGAGCTTAAATGATAAACCCCATCGTCTCAATATAGTAGTATTTTCAGGATACTGTCATGATCATATCATTCGAGTTTTGACCTATTATCCTCTTAAAAAAAGAGAAGCAAACATGAAAATATGGGAAATTGGTGACCCCGTCAACTTTCGTACATTTTTCAAAATTATCTTTCGAACCTCTGTCACAGTTTAGACTGAACAAGGGAGACAATGGATGACCCATTAACAGTTTTCTTGAAAGCCAACATGGCTACTTTATTGAGTATCAAAAAAAGAGTTGCACTGTCTATGAGAAGCCCAAGAATAAAATTTGGCGGATCCTCCATCCAAACTGAATGAGGCCCTCGGCCTTACAAGCCAAAACATGTGATACCCTATTGCTTTCCCTATGACTATGAGTAAAATATAACATGGAAAGAAACCCGAGCAAAGAAGGTGTACTCCTCGAGTGACCCCATATATAACAGTTAAATGGGCACTGGTGTCTTACTCCTAATGGCATGTTAAATTAATAGATCATCAATAATCACTTGCATTTGTATTTAGAAAATTAGCGTCACCTAAGAAACACCATTGATAGTTTACTGTCCATAAGAACAATTGATAGAAACACCGTACGAGTAAACTGGATCCATTTGTAATTAGATAGTGCCGATGCTTATTACTGCTTGATGCAGGCTTATTGTTTCTTTTTGAGCTATTCAGGGTAAAAATTAGAGCCTTTTGTGTTTAGGTATAATTGATATCTTCGTGATACTAATATATTTATTTTATTAAAAGAAATGTGTGAAAACTTCGTCCATGGAAGACTGTCGTACGAGTCTAACCCTATGCTGAAGCACACTCTGAAAAACCTGTACATCCTCAAATTGGTAGTGTCTTAATTTTTTTTTTTGGCAAAAATAGCATATGCATGTCGAGCATGTGAATGTTGGTGAAACTGACAATGGTGGAGATTTGAACATATTCTTTCTCTATCCGTCAGCACATATCTCATATGCAAGATGGGAGTATACACTCAGCGTATCTGAACAAATGGCTAACGAGTTTCTCATATATTCACCAACATTCGCATGGTCATCTTAACTAGTACCCTCTATGTCAATCTCGCTCAAATGAAGCCACTCTTGCTAAAGATAAGGGTGTGCATGACTGCATCGATTCGGCTCTAGATATTTCAGAGCACCCTGAACCAAACTACTCTCCAAGAGGAAGACCGAAACTCGACGATGACCAAATAATAGAGGAGGCCGACATGAATCAGATCGACGCCTTAGTGCTCGAAAAACAGTAGGGCCAGACCACCTTTATTCTTCGATTCAGACCCTGCCCAGCCGCAGATCAGGCCCGTTCCATGTGTGCCAACATTAGAGATGCAGGGATGCAGCAAGCGCAACAATGATCACGGCCCGTCCAGGCTAGCCCAGATCAGGCCCTGCCCAGCCGCTGCTGTCTTCCATCGCCGAAGTTGCTCGCCACCATCCGGTGCCACCATCGAAGTTTAGGCTGGTGTTGGCGCCGTCGCTACTGCAAGATCTGCGCTGTTGCTCCAGGGAGGCCCGTCTCTGCGAGATCCGCACCACCCATGTCAGGACGCTGAACGAGGAAGGTCCGGCATGGCACGCCGCCTGGACTTTGCCGGGTGACGATGCCGACGACGGCGGGAGAAGGGACGATGATGGGGGAGGCTAGACGGGAGGGGGCGGCGTCACTCCGGTGCGGCCTGACACGGCCGCATGGGAGCGGTTCCGGGAATCTGCCACTGCCTAGCACAATTGCAGGAAATAAGGACGAAGGACGTCACGTCAGTGTTCTTATTTCAGGGATCAAATCAATTAGGCCTTGTTTGGTACTAGTGTTTTAGTGGAGATTAGAGGGGATAATCCTCAATGGGATTGGGTGAAACCCCCACCTACACCCAAATCCCTTCAATCCCCACAAAACTCCAAGCCCCACCAATCCACTAGGTAGGCGTAGTGTATTGGATATTGGAAGAAATACACTAAAACTTGAGGAAAAGTGGGGTTTAGTGGAGATTGAATCAGTCCAATACTCTAAAACCAAACATAGTATTTGAAGTAAGTGGGGATTTGGGGTTTGGTGGGGATTATCCCCTCTAATCCCTACTAATACTCTAGTACTACCAAACAAGGCCTTATGAGGTAACTTGTCCGTGTGTTACTTTTTTCAGTTATCCTTTTTTGGCTTTGTTTTAATTTATTATTATTATTTGTTATCTTTATTGCTTTTGTTCTTTTACTAAAATATTTTCATTGTGTACATATATTGAAATATTTTATCTTGTTGTGTGAATATGTTGATATGGCGAACATTTTAAATTATTTTTATGATCATCAATACCAGATTCAATTTAATAATACAGATATAGATTATCGTTGTACTTATATCAAAGGGGTGTATATTTTATTGTATTTTTGTTGAGTATAACTGTTAACTATTTCTTATTGTCGCTTTTTATTTTATTATAATAAAATTATCAAATACTGTACTGTTGGGTCAGCTAACCATGATAGCCCAGATTGCTTGGTGCGCGATGCCCACATATTCCTCGCTAATGCGGGAAATAGGTCCAGATCAGGCAGGCTACAGGCCACAGATTTGACGATCAGTCGCTGAGCCATTCACCGGCGGCGTCACTTCCGGTCAGCTCACTGGCTGGTCGGTGGCCGCATCTGCCGGCGGCGAGACGAGACGCTTTTCTGTACCCGCATGCTGTGGCAGGAGGAGGGGTGCCGCTGCTTCGCCGTGCGGACCAACGCCACATCGTGTGGTGGCCACACGCTGGCTTCTGTGGGCTATGTCCGGATTAGATTTTATCGTGTGGCGGCACGGTGGCCGCTCATTCGTGTGGCAGACAAGAAACGCCCGCGTGAAAGTTTGAGGTCAACTAGCAAGGTCTAGGTCTACTCCTGGTCTCCCATTCCCAAGTCCCAAACTTTTCCCCCATTTCCTTCCCTGCTTCTGCATTTCCTCCTCATGCTCGTCGTCTCTTGTTTGATTCGGCTAAATCAAGAGTGTTCCTCTTGTTCAGACTTCTGATCCTGCCTGTCCAGAGTATCAGGTAACCCTCTCATACATCTCACTAGCTACTGTATGCCCTGTTTGGCCTTGCTATCTTGGAGCCAGTGCTCAACTAGATGCAAGAATTCGTTGTCCTAGTGCAGTTTTGCCTTGCCTAAATCATCCTACTCTTGTCTTGTACATAAGTCGATGAGGATTTCAATCCATGTTTTAATAGGTGTAATATGTGATCTGATTGATGAGATCCAGCCAGAAATTGCCTTTTGTTAGAAGTGTATACAGTATTCCCAATATGAACACACTTATTAAGTATCAAGTGTGTCTACGAAGAAAGATTATCAGTTGATTTCGTACTGGCTTATGTCGGTCATACAAGTTGCAACTTACTTGGTCCTCCGTCGTATGCAAGTTTCTCAGCATTCAGTAGTTGTGCGATATTTCTATGTTGCAACTTTTTATCCATTCAATACTGAAATCGCTCAACTTTTATGTTGTACAGTACAGGAACGTTCCTTGATTACATGGCTGCGGTGTCAGCAGCCAGCGCTGTAGGGTGGGTTGTTTCTCCTATTATTCGGAGGATGGTGTCCTTGGTGCAGTCCTATATGTCAAGCCAGTACAACTGGAAATCTGAGATAGTATCCGATCTCAAGAATTTGGAGGCCACTTTGATGGATATACTCATCGTTGTTGGTGCAGCTGAGAGGCAACATGTGGTGGACACAAATCAGGTACTTTTATTGCAGCGAATAAAAGATGCAGTCTCTGATGCAGAAGATGTCCTGGATGAGTTTGATTATATGCTTTTAAAGGAAAAGAGTGAGCAGAAAGGCCTGCTCAGACGCATGACCTCCTCTTCTCTCTCTACTGGTAAGCGTTTGATCAATATTGACAAGTTCAGGTCAAAATTGCGGAAGGTACTCCAAAGCTTGGAAAGGGTTAGAGCTTCTGCAGAGATGTTTGTCCGAGTGATGGCATTGGAGAGCTCTAACACCATTCAGTCTCTTGAACGTGTCCCAGCAAGAACAACAGGAGTTCTTTTGCATGAAGATGCAATTTTTGGGCGAGAAAAGGAGGTTGATGAGCTAGTAGGCCAGCTGGTCAATCAGTCTGATGAAGGTTCACTGAACCGTGAACAAAATTATGGGACACAGGTTCACACTATTGTTGGTGTTGGGGGTATTGGCAAGACTACTTTAGCTCAACTTGTCTGTAACAATGAGAAAATAGCTGATAGTTTTGACCTGAGAATGTGGGTTTGTGTTTCCAGGAATTTTGACAAAATGAGACTTATCAAAGAGATGATAGCATGCACAACTGATGGCGAGAATGCTGAACTGGACAATTTCAATTTCAGCATGCTCCAGAAAGAACTTAAACACAGACTTTTTTTAAAAAGCTTTCTCCTAGTGTTGGATGATGTGTGGTATGATGAGAAATACGGAGAACACATCAATCAAGAGATGTGGAAAGAATTAATAGCTCCAATTAAAAATCCTGCATACATTTACCAGCAAAGCCCAGGGAGAAGAATATTAGGAAACAAAATTCTAGTGACAACCCGAACAACATTGGTTGCAAAAATGCTGGACTCTAGAAGCTTGTTCAATTTAGAAGGTCTGGGAAGAGATGATAGTTGGTTACTATTCAGACGGTATGCATTTGGGAGCACGAAGCCACAAGATTATCCAGAGTTGGAGAAAATTGGAGATCAAATTGTTCAGAAACTTAGAGGCTCACCTCTAGCATTGAAGGTTATTGGAGGGCATTTAAATGGCAAGAGCAATGATGCAGAGTGGGAGAATGTTCTTCACAAAGGTGTACTCAACCCAAACGATATTTTGTCTATCTTACACTTAAGTTATGAAAGCTTGCCAGAGCACCTTCAACAGTGCTTTGCATATTGTAGTTTATTCCCAAAAGATTATCGTATTGATCCAAATAAATTGATCTGGATGTGGATAGCACATGGCCTTGTTCATCGACAAGGAGATATCAGTAGAAGCTTGGAAGATATTGGAAGGGGATATTTCAATGATTTGTTAGCTCGGTCTTTTTTCCAAGTGCTCCAGTGTGGAGATCAAACATATTACATTATGCATGATTTAATGAATGACCTAGCACTTCACGTTTCCCATGGGGAATGCTTTAGAATTGACCATGGTAACGTTGGGCTGTTACCTCACTATATCAGGCATTTGTCTGTTTCTGCTGAACAACTTGGAGATCTTGTGAGCTATGATGGTCTTGGAAGATTGCGTTCATTTATAGTTCTGAATGAGTCTTGGTTCTGTTCCAAAGTCTCTCTGAGTCATGATATACTCTGTAAACTCAAGAGTGTGCGGGTGCTGGATGTAAGCGGATGCTGCTTTGGAAGTTTGCCTGAATCTGTCAATGATTTGTTGCACCTGCGCTATCTAGCAATCCGGCGCACTAATTATCCACTGCCTGTAACAATCTCCAGACTCAATCATCTACAGGCCTTGTTTGTGCAGTATCATTCATGTTATTCCTCGAGGATATCTTGCCCAGACAAGAAAAAACCGCTGAAATATTCAAGGGGGAAAGTGAACCCTACTGGAGGTCATTTCAGTCTTCCTCAAAGCATTAGCAGGCTGACTAACTTGATGCATGTGGATGTAGAGAAGGCGTACACTCTCATGTTATCAGGTATGCATCAGCTTCCTTGTGTCGAAGGTTCCGGAGAATTTGTTGTTGACAACAAGGTGCAAAGTTTGGCCCAACTTCAGGATCTCAACAAGATACGGGGAGAGCTTGCTGTTAGGTCGTTGGAGAATGTAAAAAGTAGGGAGGAAGCTATTAAGTCTCATCTGGGCTTGAAGGAACATGTATCCAAGTTGGAGCTGGAATGGAGATCATGTGATGGTGCTCGTGATATGGATTTGGGCTTCCAGGTGCTTGATGTATTAAAGCCACACCAAAATCTCGAAGACCTAACTATCAGTGGTACCCAGGTGTCCGGTCTCCTTCTTGGCTGGAGTCTGTTTTACTGAGAAGATTGAAATTTATCTATCTACGAGATTGTGAAAGATGGGAGGTACTTCCACCTTTAGGGGACCTTCCATTACTCAGAACTCTTGAAATACGGAGAATGAGAGAACTAAAAGCACTCGGTCAAGAGTTATTTGGCCATGCTGGATTTCCTTCTTTAGAGATGTTGTTACTGGAGCGCTTACCCAAATTGGAGTGGTGTCTTGTTGGCAATGATAAAGTTCTACAAAATCTCAGACACCTATCTGTTGCTGGCTGTCCACGGCTAAGAGCATATCCCACCCACCCTCGTACACTCAGACAAATAGCCGTACTTGACCAGGAAACAATCGAAGTTAAGGCTCAGATGGATAGTGTTGACCTATCAAGATCGTTTTGTAGCCTGGTATCAAGCTCCATCCATGTCTTGCATGCTCATCACCTAGAGTTTGTAGAAAATATGGAGATTTATGTGAACCGTTTGGTAGACACGCGGACCACAGTTTTTAACAATCTGAAATCACTCAAACAGTTGGAAATATATGGCATCCAGCGGGCCAATACCTTCTCCATGGTTACACTATTGTGGGATGAGAATGGGTGCACTGTACTTCCTTCATCACTTAGATTCCTTAAGTTAAGACGCTGCTACCTGCAACCATCCGCTTTCTCCAATTTACTGAAGAACTTCCCATCGCTCGATACACTATGCTTAAGAGATTGTGACACTGTTGAGACACCTGGTCTACCGGTAAGCCTGCATCACTTGAGGATGCTGACACGGTTGTACATTTATAAATGTGATTGGATTTCATTCATTGGGGGATCTGAAGCTCTGTTGCATCTTGAAGAAATGAAGATAGATCAATGTTATGACTTGGAATTTATACCAGACTTAGATGACATGCCATGTCTTCAGAAACTGCACTTATCAGAGTGCCCTCAAGTCATGCAACTTTCTAATGTAGGCCACCAGACAGCACTCAAGGAGCTGGTTGTAAGTTATTGCGATGGGCTGTCATCTCTGCAGAAATTGTGTGACCTTGTGTCCCTTGTGGAGCTGTCGGTCACTAATTGCTCCGAGTTATTGTGGTTACCTGATATGCGTGGCTTCTATTCGCTGAGGGTCCTTGAGATTGTTCGATGCCCCCAGCTGTTGTCACTGCCACGGAGTGGTCTTCCTGTATCACTTGAAACATTTTCTCTGTCTGGATGTCATCCAGCACTGGAGGAGCAGTTTCAGCGTAAGGACGGTCTAGATTGGAACAAGGTTGCTGCCCTTCCAGGATGCGAGTGCAACTGGGAAGCCAATTCAGACTAAGACACGTTTCTTTGGATAATGTCTTATTGTCTGCAAGAAAACGTAGAGAAAATTGCGCACTGTATCTACAGCAGTGCATGCGAACTCCTTGTTTTCATGGATATTGGACAGAAAGTTTTCTTTATTTGAACTTGGTGTGATAAACCTAGTTCAAGCTGGGAGCTAAGTGCAATCATGCAAACCATTCTGGTTTGATCTACCTATCCACATGACATGACAATCCAACGCAGGTCTGTTACTTGCGCATCAAACCTGCACTTTAGGAGGTGCGAATTTTGCTGAGTAATAGTGTATATTTCACATGAACTATGTAGAATGGCACACTGCATGTTTTTTTTTTGTATCTTGTGTTTAACTGATGAATGCTTCGAGGATAAAAAATATAGTGCTTGGTTTACTACCTGGTGAAACCCTTTGCTGTTAGGTGCTAGTAGTAGGTATCTTGTTTTGTTGGGACCATGGGACGAAACACGAAAATAATCAGATGGTTATGTTGCAGTTGAATACCTTGATACACTAATGGGATTTTGAATTCTGAAACTCGTCGCTGTTTGCAAAAGAAAAACCTAGCCTCGTTGTAGGGAAAGAACAAACACACATAATGTCTGAATCATGGGTCTCCTCTTCTTAGGCTCCTAAAGAACAATGATATCTTTTGTACTCCCTCCGGTCCGTATTAATGGCTTCAACATTGTCTAGATTCATATGTATCTAGTTAAGTATTTAGATTAGATGCATTCGTATCTAGACAAAGTTGAGTCCATTAATATAGACCGAAGGGAGTACTTTATTATGGTACCTAGGCACATATGTTTCCTGAAAGAAACCTTTTTTGTACTGTTTCGTGATGTAAGGAGATGTGTTGGATGCAGGCACACTACATTGGAAACAGCTGGGCTTCTCCTAGGTGAACTATGGTTCTGTAGGCAAGAGGAAATTGCGGCATTGGGAAGAAGATCAGTATGAAGGTAAACCAAATAGGATGCACACAATCTATGATGCAAACTCTGTTCGGTTGTTGGCAAGAGGAAGTTGCGGCATCGGGAAGAAATATTATTTCGATGTACAAGACTACGCTGGAGGTTTAACGCGCACGGATCTAGAAGCGCGGAGACAATGTTCAGAGAAAGGGGATTTCAGATCCGGCAGTGTCCAGTAGATTGATCTGGATTGTAGTATACCGTGGCGATGAGTATTAGGTTTCACCGTGGAAATTCGTCGTGCCGTACGTATTGCTTGCTCCACGGTTCAATCTGTTTCCCTTTTCTTTCTGAAGATAATAAGTCAGTAATGAATGCTTGTTCGTTCCTACACTGGACTGAAACTGTCGCATTCTGGTTCCTTAAGTGTTGTCAAGTTGTCAACCGTCTACGCATGTATAGCTATCTCTCTCTTTGGGTGATTTTGGAATTTACTTGAGGACTGAAACTTCCATATTAAGTTTCTCTGGAAGTTGATGAAGCAACTTGTACCCTAGTCTCCTCAAATGGACTACAGTTTCTCTAAAATGAAAAGGACTACAGTTCTTAAAACTTCATATTAGGAAAATTTGATATAATAACAATCTTGCTCACAGCAGTTTATCAGTAGCAACAGTTTTATGGTAGCAATAGCAAAGTAACAGCAGAGTAATAGCAATAGTAAAAGTAAAACAGTACTGACAGTAGCAGTAAACAGTAGTGACAGTACCAGTAAACAGTAGGATTCGAGCGCGGTAGGCATATGGATGGATGGACGGGAGTTGCATGGACAAAACAATCCACATGGCAAACAGACAAAGGACAATTACAAATAAATAAGATAAAGCATCCAAGTACTAGATAATCATAGGCATGTGTTCCATATATATTCATGCGTGCTCACAATAAAAACTTGCACAACATCTTTTTTCCTGCCAACCCGTTTGCAGCGGAGCCTCAAGAGAACTACTGGCAATTAAGGTGCTCCTTTTAATAGAGCACCGGAGCAAAGCATTAACACTCCGTGAACACATGTGATCCTCGCATCAAAGCCATTCCCTCCGGTTATCCTGATTGCTGTCACTTCGGGGCCATTTGGTTCCGAACAATAACATGTGTATACAACTTGCAGGTAAGACCAAAAATAATACTATCATAATAAATCAATAACATGTTCAGATCTGAAATCATGGCACTCGGGCCCTAGTGATAAGCATTAAGCATAACAAGTTGCAACAAAGTCAAATAGCACTAATAAAAGATACTAGGCACCATGCCCTAACAATCTGATGCCATTACATGAACGATCTCATACAATCCCTACCATCTCCATAGCCTATAGCGGGGGATTACTCACTCATAGATGGGAGAAACATGGATGGTCGATGGAGAAGCGATGGTGATGATGGTGGCGACGATCTCCTCCAATTCCCCGTCCCGGCAGGGTGCCAGGACGGAGTTTCTGGTACTGTTTCGCGGAATCTGGTGGTGGCGGCGGAGCGGAACTCTTTCTGAAAAAACGTCGAACCCCCCTAAGTTTTTAGATCAGAGGGCAACTTTATAGGCGAAGAGGGAGACCAAGGGGGTGTCTGGGGTGGCTAGACCACCCCTGGCGCGGCCAGGCCCAGCCCGGCGGCCAGGTGGTGTGGCCAGGCCCCAGCCCCACTCCGTCTCGTATTCTGGCTCCGTGAGTCTTCTGGTGAAATGGGATTTTTGGCATATTTTCCGGGATTTTTCCTGATAGTTGATTTTCTGCACAAAAACTAAACACCAAGGTAATTCTGCTGAAAACAGCGCCAGTCCGTGTTAGTTGCATCCAAATCACACAAGTTTAGAGGAAAAACAATAGCAAAAGTGTTCGGGAAAGTAGATACGTTTTGGACGTATCACACCTATTCTGGTAAGAACTGAGGAAGATAGCACCGATCAAGATTCTAATAATGCACCTAAATTCATGGATGGCTGATCTTACAGATGGGAAACTGGTTAGATTGACTGATGCGGGCGTCATTATCTGTGGGTGTTGGGCGGTGTGAAAGGAGCGCAATGCTCGATAGCACGACGAAGGGAGCAGATCGGTGGCTGGGTCAGTCCGATGGGCATTGGATACGACCTACGATCTAGCGAAGATAGGAAGGAATCAACCTCGGGTGTTAATCAAACCTGCGGCTAGATGGGTGAAACCTGAAAGAGATACTCTGAAAATAAATGTGGATGCCTGTTTCTCGGAGGATGAGGGATCTGGAGGTATTGGTCTGGTGGTTAGAGATTCCATCGGCGTATTAGTCCTGGCGCAAGCAAGGTAGATTAAACATGCAACAAGCTCGCTTGCGGTGGAAGCAATGGCAATCCTAGATGGTGTACGCTTGGCTGCTGAGAGAGGATACTAGAAGGTTGAAATTGAATCGGACGCTCAAGCAGTCATCAAGCTGATAGAAGATCCAGGAGGAGGTCGATCCTACATTGTCAGCATCAGGCATGATTTAGATGATGTAATCGGGTTTCTTTTTTGTTTTAAACTTCAATTTGTTGGATGGCTTGCTAACGAGGCCGCCCACCTTTGTGCTTCAAAAGCCAACTCTATCAGGAGAAGATGCTTAGAGCACCTCCACTCATTTGGAGGTTCCCATGCCCAAATTAATCGCTAGATGAAGCACGCACGACGGCGTCACTGCATGGACGCGACGTATGTAGATGTCGCTGAGTTCTTACAGCCGGATGTGCTCCGCCAGGAAAACATGGGCAAAGTCATCCCACCCGTAAGGCTTGTCGTTGGTTCGGTAAGCTAGCCCTATGGGTATTGGCGGTCGTGGCTACAAAGACTCCTCGGATTTGTTGCTGGAGGAGGAAAACCCATCCAACTCCTCGGTGTTGGCATTGCCGGAATCGTCGGTGGTACCCAGTCATCATCCTCGGAGTCATTGTGGTTGGGCCATTTGTGTCAGGTGGGTGAGTTGGAGAAGACGGCGTCCAAGCATGGCGGCGGCTACATGTGGGCATGTGACGCTCCTCCTAGCAAAAACAGCACCACCGACCATCCTAGATATAGCTAGAAAGAGTGTGGAAGGGAGATGTGATGAGGGCAGTGTGGACTTGTGGTGACAATGGCGGTCGTCCTAGATATAGCGGGAAAGGGCGAGAAAGTTGGGCGGGAAGCGTTGGAAAGGGCGGGAAGAAAGGGCGTGCCACCACGCGTCAGGTCGATGGGGCGAGTCGGCTCTGGAAACAAAGCACCTATATCACTACCAAGGATGGCCCACGATGTTTTCTGTTCCATCTGGCGCCCCCGCTAGCCCTCCTATGGGTTGGGTTCAGACTGGGGGAGCCAGATATCATAACGGGTTGCGTCGGCTCCAAATATGAATTGGGGGTGGGTTCGGCGTGATTTTTAGCGCTGGCACCCCCCGAAAGCCCTTTAGGGGGGCTTTAGGGCGTGCGAGTGCAGATGCTCTAAGTCCCGGTCTAAAAACATAGCTCGTACCGGCGTGTTCTAAAATCCGCCGATATTTTTTGGACCTAATAGAATAGTCAGCATGCTCAAGGAGGTCCCAACCCACAGGAGATGCATTGAGAGCATGCCAACCCACAGGGGATGCATGAAGATCTACTTGATGTTTGCCCTTGTTGATCCAGCCTAGAGAGGCGAGTTCCGTAAAGCTCTGTCGGCGAACTCCCATCGGCGTATCATGCCTGAATATTGCTAGATCGGAAGGTATTCGGCCGTGCCTACCCATGTTTTTGCTAGCTGTTTGGTTTTAGTGGGAGCGTTGTGAAGCTCTGATGTCTTTTACATCACCGTCCATGTCTTCGATGATCCATGGTGAACTCTGATGCAGAGAATGTCAGAAAAGCAGGAACATGAGAGTAGGGATGGTGATTTGAGTATTTGTGGCAACGGTAGACTAGCTTCATGATATGTGACTCGTAGCAATGATTGTTTTGGGGGGCAATACACATAGGATGAGTTCACAGTCTTACCTTACCGGGTGAATATCCAAGCTCTGACCTTAATTGGTTGTGCCCGGTAATGGCCTTGTTGAAGGCATTGTTTTATGAGTGGGGACTTTTTTCATGGTGAAAAACTATGACTTTTGATCAGGTGACGACGCTTGTGCACAATTTCCTTCTTGAAGGCGTTGCTATTGGAGTGGTTAGACTATTGGTGCTGTTCTGGTGGTGTTAGTGTTGTTGCTACGAGAAATCGTTCACTATAGCGGGACTTTTATTTTTTGTAACTCTTCTTCCTTTTTTTTGGGTTATATGCATCCGTAAGTCCGCTAGGGCATGCATTGTTGCAGAGACTGGTGTAATTGGTATCTCCACGATATTAATATATGCTCTTTTGTCAAAACAAATATCGTCAGGGTCCTCTTGCAAATGTTGATTACTAGGTGCCAGCAGCTCCTGCTACTTCCTTCGCTAAGCGGCAAGAAGTTTGAGACATAAATACTCATCACCAACTACAAGATGATCTGATGGAGCATTTGTGGATGTTCAAAGGAGCCACCTAGTTTATTAGTCTGTTTACTTTGTGATTCAAAACTTGTTCAATGATTTATTTGCTTTGTTAAACTTGTTAAATTATTATGATGAATTTATGTTTGATTTTATTCATCTGTTCCTTGAAATTTTTATTAGTTTTAAAATAAGGTATAGGGGGCGTATGGGGCTAGGATCGACGCCCGCGCCTCCCCATAACGACAGCCATGGCGCGCCCTACCAAAAAGGTCCAAACAAAACGTCTACGCCAGACCCCATATCGGGGGTCGAGTGGAGATACTCTTTGGAGGGAGGGAGTATTGGGGTATCTCAACTGTCACGACCCAACCGGTACGCTAGCGTCCAAACGCTTCCAAACAGACTCGTGCACCGTCCGCAGCTCTCTAGCGGGGCAACCCATCCGGTCTGACCCAGCGGCGCACCAAATTTTGGCAATGTTTGCGTCGGCCCAATAGCGCGCGGACCACGCTGGTGTCTGCCAGTCGGCCGCTTGGGCCCATATATAAGTGAAACATTAGCATTAAAACTTGTTTTTCATTAGATTTGGCCCTGCCCATTATAAAAAGGTACATTTGAATAAAATAAAAAAGACTACTACTACTGTTGGAGGAGATCATCCCTACGACTACTCGTCGTCATTGCCACGGCCGCCGTTGTTGCTGCCGCTGGCCCCGTCGATCACCGCCCTCGTTTTTGAGATGGCGTGCCGCTGGAGGCATTCCAGTCGACGTAGGACACGATCCACCGCCTTGCTCGCCACCTTCTGGCGGTCTGCCTTCCGGTTGGCCAAGACCCTCTCCATCTCGGCCGCCTAATGGTCCCTCACCTCCTGGACGGCACGAGCTGCCTCCAGCGCCTCTCTCCTGAGGAGCTCCGTTGCTGCCCTCGCTGCCGCCTCCGCTAGCCTATCATCGGCGGCGTGGTGTACCTTCTCCGCCCGGCGAGAGTGTTCTTTCGCCCCCTCCCTACGCTACGATCTCTCGGCCCAGGTCACCCTCGCCGAAGCCGTGTTGGGGACGAGGCCCAGCGCCTGCGCAATCTGCAGGGTGATGGCGATCACCTCCTCCTCCTCCGGCTCTGCCTCTAGCTCCGCCTCCTCCTTGTCATCCTCCTCCACCTTCGTCTTGTCCCCGTCGACGAGAGCCCAGATGGATGCCGCCTCGGTGGAATTGGCCACGCGCTCCTCCTTCGCCGCTGCGTTGGCGGCGTGCTCGCGCTACGCAGTTCCCGCCGCCCTGTGCGCGGCAGCATCGTGGCGAAGCTCGCGCACGGCAAACTTGGCGGACTCCCTGGCCACCTCCTCCAGCATGGTCATGATCGCCTCATGGGTGATCTCGCAGAGGGCCGCTGATGCGGCCTCCCTGGACACCGCCTCCTTGGTGGCGACGTGGTGATTCTCGCGCACTGCCCATTGGGTGGCCTCCTTTGAAGCCGCCTCCACCACCTGCTCCAGCGCCTCCTCGACCACATGGCCTCCGTCCTCGAAGGCGTCCACCTCCTCCTCGGCCATGCGTTGGGCCATCGATGTGGCCTGAAGCTCGACACCATCGTCGAGCACTTTGGGAAGCGGTTGCGGTGTATCTTCCTGATCTTGGTCCAGTTGGCGATCTTGTGGCGTGGCATGGCTGGTGGTGGCTTACACTTTTCGGTGGTGTTTGCCTCTTGCCTGGGCTTGTTGTCTCCGCCGCACCGGCGACCATCTTTTATAGACTGTGGCGAAGGCGGGAAATGGCCGACCATGCGCGGAAAGTTTTCTGGGCACGAGCGGAAAGGCGCGCGCGGGAAATGGAACGCAACGATGGCAAGGAAACGCTGACAGCGTGGGAAGACGCCATGTAAATGTCTACACGAAGCTAGTAGCTGTCTCACTCCATGCAAATTTGTTGTATTGTATGACGACATGAGATGGAACGAATCTATCGGTCGGTCGAAGAAACTATAACCACGTTGATTTGTTGTTGGCAGGTAGCTTTGAAATGCTTCACGCACGGTCTCTTTCTTCTTTTTTTCTTTATGCATGTGTGTAAATGGATAGTATTTTTCTTACGTGAAGAGCACGAGCTCTCTTTTCGGACGACGGCTCCCGGCCGTAGCACAAGATCAAGCGAGGCGGATCGGACCCCGTCCTGAAGCGCACGCTGGAGAGCATTATTCCACTCCGGAAGCTTGTACGTTCTCTCTTCTTGCCAACTCTCTCTCTCTCTCTCTGGCCCGTACGCGCTGTCGCGATCGAGGCCTCGGTGGGTGACACCCAGCATACGTCGCTGGCTCCCGGTGCACCGGCGCAGTATGAGATACTACTAGGAAACATAGACCGACCAGACCAGCGCTGAATTCAACATGAAGCTAGAGCAGGCTGCAGGGAGTTGAACCGGGACAGCAATACATAAAATAAAATGAAATAAACGCGGTGTGCACCGGCCGTTAGGCGTTAGTCCGTCGTCACGCTGGGCCTGTCCCAGTATACGTGCATAATATACGATGTTTTGGTAGACTAAAGTAGGCAACAAAAACGTCGGAAACCTCAAATGGAGCCCGAGCTCCATGGAGCCTAATATTTTTCAAAATTTGATACTACCAATATTCAAGAGTTCCAAAAAAATCTACACAGAATTCCCAGATATAGACAATGTTAGACACCACCGATGTGCAAAATCTTATATCGAAATTATTTTTTGTGTACACACAACACAAAAATGACTAAATCAGACAAATTTTAGAGGTTTCAAACTTTGCACTATTCGCTACTTTAGATGTCAGATTTTATGCCATGAATATAATGTATTTTGAGCTAAGATTTTGCATGTGGGTAACAATATTACCTATTTCTAGGTGTTTTTTCCAGATTTTTTTAAATCTTCAAAATGTTGTTTTTAAAATTTTCAAAAAAGGACTCCATGGAGCTCGAGCTCCATTTGTCCACGTCCACAGGAACATCTTATATTGTAGAACTGAGGTGTTCCGGTACCCAAGCAAACTAGTCAAACAAGTAAAAAATGATGAGTACTACAACAGAGTTAAGATTGAGTGCCCGGATAAGGCCGAGCTGCATTGTGAATAAAAGAAATGTTTACCGGATCCGATCCCACGTCACGACCCAGCCCAGAGAAAAACCAATCAATTCTGTCTCTCGTTAGCCCGCGTAGGAAGCTGCCAGCTTAGCGTCGTAACCGGAGGATGCCAGCCTTTTCAACCTCCGGCTTGGCTTGCTCACACGTGGATCCTCCAATCTTGCTTTTGCTGCATCGTAGCATAAAAATATTTTGTATTTGCTGTATGTAGCAAAAAAACTGTTCACCAAAAAAAAAAGACACATCTCGCCAGTAAACTCACCGGAGACCTCACCTGAAACCTCGTAGCAAAAAGAAAATATTATTGAAGCAAAAAACCAAATTCGTCGGAGACCTTACCGGAGACCTCGTAGCAAAAAAAATTTCTTCTAATGATGCAAATTCGCAGAACGTATGTAGCAAGAAAAATTGTGCAAAATATTTATGCTATTGTAGCAAAATAGGCCTTGCCGGAGACATCGTAGCAAAAATATTCTTCTAATAATGCAAACTCACATAATGCATGAAGCAAAAACAATGTGCTATTGAAGCACCATAGAAAGAAAAAAAGTTCGCTGAAGACATCGACGAGTACCTAATAGCAAAAAAAGATGTGCTATTTTAGCAACATCACAGGGCGGTGCAGCGACACAAAAAAGTTTGTTTAGAAATAGAAGAGAAAGACCGATTTCCCCGGAGACCCCGCCGGAGACCTCGCCAAAAAACACGTAGCAAAAAAGATACACTATTGTAGAAAAATCACATGACGATTGTAGCAAAAAAGTTCTCACCGGAAACATCAATAGAGACCTCGCAGGAGAAATCTTAGCAAAAAGGGTAAGCTATTGTAGCAAAATCACATGACAGTTGTAGCAAAAAAATCTCGCCGGAGACATCAACGGAGACCTCGCCGGGGAGGATTGGGGTCGGCGACGATGGCCAGCATCTCCGGCGAGCGGGGCCTGGGAGGTCGAGGACGGAGTGGAGAACCCCCAGACGTACATGACGTCGCCATCGACGGTGGAGCGGCTGGGAGGCGCATGGTCCGACCGCGGGGTCGAGGTAGAGCCGGTGGTTCACGATCTCGACGGCGTGCGGCCGGCTTTAGCGTGTGGTCGTCGGCAGCACGGTGACCGGGTGTGCTAGCGATCGGCGACGGCGCACTGCTAGGGTGCAAGCGGTGATGGCGCATCAACCAGACATATATGATTCTCTCGTGCGGTGGGGAATAAGATAAGGCATCTCCCGTGGTGGGCCCCAGGGACACGCGTCGCAAGCGGAAGTTGGAGGGCGTGGAGACGTTCCGTCCTTTGAAGGTACGCAAGTGTTTTCCTTAGTGGAAAGACCCAAACAAGATTTGGTTAGGCTTGGGGAACCCATGCAATGAGATGGGTATGGAGCTCTTTTATGCCGCCAAAAAAATAGTCATTGGAAACGGTGAGAAGACTCTCTTTTGGGATGCGCCTTGGATAAATGGAGCAAGGCTGAAGAATATTGCCTCCCTCAATTTCTCCATCTCCACAAGAAAAAAGTGGAACGGATCGCATGCTCTCCACAACAACGCGGATAAAACAGATCAAAATGTTGGGTCATGTCCCTCCACATGGAGGTGTGTTGGCAGCCCAACATCAGCCCATGAAAGTCCAACACGTTTATACCATTGATCGATGTTTGTATCCAACGACTGAGGTACTCGTTGAGAGAGGAGTAGAAAAGAAAACCCTAACTACCATTGGTGGCTGTGTGTGACTCAATCAGTGAGTGTGATAGTTGAGCAAGCAAGTCATCGTGGATGTTGTGTGAGAGGGTGAGAGAACACACAAGAACACCATAACCTAGTGAAAAGAGAGGAAGAAGAAGGAGAGGTGATTTATGCTGGATTTCTGAGATCTGGCCAACCTAGTGTTCGGAGGCTCAAAAGTGATTGTATTGGCTCCAAACTTGGTGAGATCATTCCTTACTTTGAGTAATTCAATCTGATTAGTTGGTTTGAGATTTGGGTCAGTGTAGCAGATTTGGAAGCGGTTTTGTCAGTTCAGACTACTGTAGTTTCAGCACAAAGCAGTTTTGGTAGACAAATATATTGGAGGGAAAATGGTATCCGATTGAGCTGAACTTTGGTGTGTATGTTGGGAACTCGTATGCCTACTTGTCTATCAAGTTGATGCTGATTGGAGATGTGGTTTAAGAGCAGTTTGCTGATTATCGAAGAGGACAGAATCTGAGATACTCTGCTTCGTTGTAATCTTTCTTTCAAGTGGTTGTTGTTGTTGTTGTTGTTGTTGTTGTTGTTGTTGTTACCGGATGGTAACGTGCTCAGTGTATTCATATCTATATGTTCTAAAGAAGACTGTGTACCTAGGTTGCTCATAGTCAAGCTCGCGTGGACCATTTGGTCCACAGCCGTGTTTTTTTCTTGCTCACCTTGAGGAGGGTTTTCCAC
The DNA here is from genome assembly GCA_910589775.1 of Avena eriantha. Taxonomy (NCBI): domain Eukaryota; kingdom Viridiplantae; phylum Streptophyta; class Magnoliopsida; order Poales; family Poaceae; genus Avena; species Avena eriantha. Next base: position 231,316,959 of record OU342746.1, read on the forward strand.
GTAAATCCTTGCATCACTTGTGCATATGCTCGTTGTTTTATTTTCACTGCATATATGTTGATTGAAGCTATCCTCAGAGTTCATTGAAAGCAGGTGGGGGCTGTGTATCTTCTCCCAATAAAGTGGTATCAGAGCTGAGGTTCAGCCTGTATTCAGTTTCATAGTAAGGTTTGTTTTGGGCTGAGTGCATTTGCTTGTGGTGAAGGATGTAAGTGAATACCAATAGAATTATTTATTTGAATGATACTAATTACCAAAAAAAATCTGCGGATTTTAGAACACACCGGTGTGAGCTATTTTCTTAAAACCGGGACTTAGAGCATCTCCACTCGGGGCCCCTAAAGGGCTATGGGGGTGCCGGCGCTAAAACTCACGCCCAGCCCCCCAATTTATTTTTGGCGTCGGCGCAACCTGTTTTGATATCTGGCGCCCCCAGACCGAACCCAACCCACAGGGGCTAGTGGGGGTGCCAAATGGAGCAGGAAACACCGCGGGCCATCCTTGGTAGTGAGATAGGTGCTTCATTTCTAGAGCCGACGCGCCCTGTCGACCTGACACGTGGTGGCATGCCCTTTCTTCCCGCCCTTTACAACGCTTCCCGTGTAGCTTTCTCGCTATTTCCCGCTATATCTAGGACGACCGTCATTGCCACCACAGATCAAGAATGCCCTCACCACATCTCCCTTCCACGCCCTTTCTAGCTATATCTACCCGAAGGTGGTGTTTTCGCCAGGAGGAGCGTCGCACGTCCATATATATGTAGCCACCGCCAGGCTTGGTCGCCGTCTTCCTCCAACTCACCCACACGACACAAATGGCCCCAACTACACCCACTCTAAGGATGAGGACTAAGTCACCTCCGATGAATCCAGCAATGCCAAGGCCGAGGAGTTGGACGGGGCACCTCCTCCGGCAACGAATCTGAGTATTCGTTGGAATCGTGGCTGCCAATACCCGTAGGGCCAGCTTACAGAACCAACGGCGAGCCTTACGGGTGAGATGTCTTTGCCCATGTTTTCTCGCCGAAGCATATCCGGCTGCAAGAACTTAACTACGTCTAAGTATGTCGTGTCCTTGCGGCGCGTAGATATCGCAGCGACACCGCCGTTCGTGCCCGCTGCTCCCGAGCTAAGGAGGCTGATGCGTAGCTAGCGGTCTACAACTCCCTATTTAATTTGTGGGGTGTCGCCAGAGGACCACCGCTATCGTGCCCTCCTGGCGAGAGCAGAACGTCGCGCCACAGTGGGATGCCGCCTCTGTGTCCTCCTGGCGAGAGAAGAACCTCCCGCCACCGTGGGCCGACACGCCCTCCTGGCGAGAGCAGCACCTCCCACCGTAGTGGGCCGTAGTTATTTTTTAGCTGATTTTGTGTAAACTAATTAAAATTGAGTATGAAGTGTGTGTATGAGATAAACGACTGGGTGGGTGCGTGTCCCCAAAATAAAAACCTCGCTGCCGCACCTCATACTGGCAAAAAAAAACCCTCCGCGCTGGACACCGTATGGGGGGACGAGTGGAGATGCTCTTAGTAAAATTATGGAGGGCACTACAGGGACCACCAGCGGAGATGCTCTTAGGGCATCTCCATCGGGCCGATCCAAACAGGCGACCCAAAACGTCTGTTTCTTTCCCGATGGATCGGGCCGTGGAGGGATTTGGGTCGTGGTCCGGCCATCCACGCCGAGCGGCGTGACCCATCTGTCCGCGCTTGGCAAATAGGCCATCATTGTGGGCACCGACGCTAGATCCGATGTATTTCTAGTGTGTTCCCGCCGCCTCGTCACTTGTCGTCTTTCTTTCCCGCCTATTCTAGGCATTTCCCGCCGCGTCCAGGCGCAGCCATAAAAAAGGGAGGACCATCCAAGATAGATACAATCAAAAATCCCCATAAACCACCATGCCTGGCCATCGGTGTCATGGAACTGGCGTTCGCAACTGCGGTAGAGAAGAGCCATCGGGGCCGCTAGACCCGCTAGAGTTACCGGACGTGTTGCCGCCTCTGATTACGGGACGGTCGTAGATATTCAGTTTGTACAGCAGTTGGCGGCCACGACGCACTCGCTTCGACCGTAAAAGGCCACCGACAAGCCTTTCACGTTGGAGGTAATGGGCCGTGTCTTTCTGCCAGAGCACCTGTGGCGTGAAGCGCTCACATACATGCGCGATGGGGCCCTAGAAGCGGTGCGGACCAATCCCGACGATGCTCACCTGTGTGCCCGCCTCGCCCAAGTTGAAGTGGAGTTGCAGACGTAGGTTGCGATCTACGGCTCATTCGAACAAGAATGTGATCTTGTTGACCCACCGTCATCGCCACCGCCAGCGCCGTAGGCAGCGCATAGTTAGGTTGTTGTTCTAGTCTAGTGCAAATTTCATTCCAAAGATGATACACGTTGAGTACACAACCTAGTCTAGTGCTAATTCTACTCATCGGAGTCGGAGAGGTAGTGGCGACGACACATGGTGTCGTCGAAGACGTTGACGGTGAGCATGGCTTCACCGTCGTACTTGAAGACGACAAAGTGGCCAACTTGAATTTGGTGCGCGCGGGCAAACTCCTCCCATCTATTGGCGAGGAGCATCTGGCCGAGGCGATCGAACTGCACCTCAACCGGCCACGCACGGTTTTTGCCACCGGCCGCCCGCAGCATGACCAGTTGAGGCTATGCGCCGTCGGCCAGCGACGTGAATTTGTGTAGAAGGAGCATCTTGTCCTGCTTCATGTCCGAGTGGATGGTCACGGTGAACTCGAAGCCAACAATGTTGATGTCGATGGGCCCAAGCTCAGGCGACCACGGTGATGGTGATGCCATGAATGGATCTAACCGGACGAGTCGGTTTGGATGGATCGTCCTGCTAAACAGAACGTGGCTGACCCACGCGTCCGTTGGGACGCGTTCGGACGCAGCGGACCGGTTGGGTATGCCCGTGGAGATGCCCTCGGTAGTTTGCCTCAGTAGTATGCCCCAAGGGCGGTGCCACGGACGCGTTCGGACGCAGCGGACCTGTTGGGCATGCCCGTGGAGATGCCCTCGGTAGTTTGCCTCAGTGGTATGCCCCAAGGGCGGTGCCCCCGGGTTGTCACCCCATGATTTGTCGGGTCCTATCAAACCGTAGTTCCCTCCGCGTGGCCAAGAGTTCCTCGTGATCCACTCCTACCTCGCGCTCTATGTAAAAGCCTCGTTCACCTGGCGCTCAGCTTATCATCCCGGCTCGGAAGAGACTCCGCTCCTGCTCCTTCGTCCATCGCCTCGCCTGTGTTCCTCGCAGCTTTCTGGCCATGGCTTTGCAGTGCCCCGTGAACTCCCCTTTCGACTGCGTCCTCCTAGGTAGGCTCACGTCGTCTCTTCCTCTTGGTAGCTTAACCAGTTTCAGCTCATGATCAAACCATCTGATTATTACTTCTGGTGAATTCTTCTGGTCGATCCGTGAACACTGAAGACCTCGACGACACCTTGTACCCGGGCGGCACCGGCATTGGGCCGGCGCTGAAGCGCAACATCGACGAGTTCCTCATCGACAGGTTCGGCGTCGCGGCGGACATGGCGGCCTCCCTCCGCGCCGAGCTCTTCCGCACCCACGGCAGCACCCTCGCGGGCCTCATCGTACGCTCCGTCCACCCTGCTGCCTTGTCATTCTCTCCATCACGTTTCCCCTCGCGCGCGTGGGCTTTCTCCGTTTCTGACATTTGGATTTTTCCGCCGTGAACTCCTTGTGCAGGCGCTCGGCCACGACGTGCACCCGGACGAGTACCACAGGTATGTCGCTGCACGCAAACGCCCACCTTCATTCCTGGAGCTAAAAATTTCGTCGATCTAACAATTTTCCGTTTCAATTCCGTATGCAGCTACGTGCACGGGAGGCTCCCCTACGACAGGATCCCCGCGGACCCTGGCCTCGCGGCGCTGCTGCAGAGCATCCCGCAGCGCAAGATCGTAAGGACATTAAATCTTGATCGATCGATAGCGAGCAGTGGAGAAGCCTCTGCTCATCTTCTGATTGATTAACCATACCATACACACGCCCAGTTGTTCACCAACTCGGATCGCGCGCACATGAAGAAGGCGCTGGAGCGGCTGGGCGTCGAGGAGGCCTGCTTCGATGGCGTCGTGTGCTTCGAGACCATGAACCCACACCTCTTCCTCCAGGCGAACGAAGAAGACGATGGTGGTGCCGACGCCGACCGCACGGTTGTGGTCTTGAAGCCGTCCGTCGATGCCCTCGCCGCGGCCCTGCGTGTCGCCGGCACATACCCACATCGAACGGTAACTACTGCCTGATTGAGATACCCCATTATGACATGACAAGAAGTGTTTCACAATGTTGCATAGTAAGTATACTTCTCCTGTCCTGATTAACAGTTCAGGCTGGATAAACTGAATCAGCGTAATGGAAGGTGGCACCAAAACAGTGGGAGAGTCTCCTGCTTCAAATTTTACATTTTAAAGAAAAATCTTATACTACTATTAGTTTGTCATTTTTGAGCACCTCATTTGTGCTCTTGCTCAATCATAAATCTGACACATTCATCTCGTCCTGCTCTCTCAGCTCTTCCTTGACGACAACGAGAGGAACATCGCCGCAGGGAAAGCTCTCGGCCTCTGCACAGGGCTGGTAACTATCTAATCGATCTCCCAGTTTTAGACTTCAGACTTCCCTGTGAACCGCCATAATTCACAAGTCGTAACAGAGGAGAAAGTCTCGTGCCGCCAAGTCAGTTCCCAGTGACGGTGCTGTCCGTCGTGGCGCCGTTGCATGTGTAGGTCGATGAATCTCTGTCAGGTGGCCGGTGCACGCTATAATTAGAGAGCCATTATTTCAGCCAGCTTGTTTTGGGCAACGTTCCGGAAACGAATAATGCGTGATCCTGCTTGGCTGAATGGTGGAAAACTGAAAATCTTAATTTTTCTTTTCTACGGATGAATTTGGTCAAGCAGGTTGGCAAGAGGGTGAGGAGCAAGGAAGCGGACTACGCCCTAGAGAGGATCGGCAACCTCCAGCAAGCCATCCCAGAGATCTGGGGTGTCGCCGTTGGCCACACCGACCTCAACGTCGAGAGCACGAGCACGAGCGCGGACCTGGACTCTATCATCCAGCCCACGGCAGTTCAAGCCTAATTGCGTCCCAGTCTCCAACAATGGAGTGATACAACATGCATGTCAATAATGCGTCGCTAATAAAACTCTCCTATGTATAATAATGATGTAAATTATGTTCTCCTATGTAAATTATGCGTCCCAATTACTATTTTGTTGCACATATTCCATAAGGTCAACGCCATCATGGGAAACGCTAACTAGAAGAGGCAAGGCTTCCTACTAGTACGATTTGCCCCAGTCTCCCAGGCAGGCCATTGAGCCTCGCGGACAAAACTTCATAGAAACTGGACAGCTGGACATGTGAACATTATGTGAGTCCTTGTTTCCGGGGTCCCACAAAATGGGCATATGCCATTTATAGGAACGTTCCTTTTTGACACTTGTGCCCTTGACGATAGACGGCCCCGTAGAAACTGCCACATAAAAATCTTAATATTAATAGGTATAGTGGCGCTTTCCAAAGGGAAGTAGTACAAGAAAGCACAGGTCTCTGGAAGAGGATCCGGTATGACGAACTAATGAAGAATGTCCCCTATGAGGATAGACGCCTGGATGCATTATCACTCGCATTGGAGAGTGACTAAGGTAGAGTCCCTCATAGGGTCTTGAAGGTCGTGGCCTCCTCCATGCTAAAGGTCCTCTAGAATTGGATGTTTCGGTCGACCTCCCAACACGCCTCAGCCACCATTACCATTTGTTCCGCAAAGATCGTAAAGAGGCAAGGGAACTCAGCTCTAAGGGGAGTTGCCGACAGCCAGGGATCAAGCCAGAATAAATTTACTTCACCATTGCCAGTGGTGAAGGAGACCATTAGGCGAATGTCATGCTTGACTTTCTAGATGACTCTCCATAACTGAGAGCCCTCCTGGCGCTCACCAAGAGTGGGCAACCACATTTTGGTAAGTTAGCTTGCCTCATCAAAATAGGTTATATTTACCAACAAAAGTACTTATCTATCCCCCTCCCCTCCCCCCTCCCCCCCCCCCCCCCCCGCGCGCTCCCACTTCATAAGATCATCTTCACTCATCCCCCATTTCTCATCCGGCTAATGGCCTTTGGGGGGGGGGGGGGGCTATTTGGACAATAGCCGGCTAAAAAGTTGATTTCACCACCGAGTCCTAGCCCCATACAATTGCATGTGCATATGAGAAGAGAGAGGAAAGATTCATGCATGTGAGATTGCAGGTAGGTCAACCATGTGAGGAGAGAGAAAAAATTCCTGCATGCTCTAAACAATCATTTGCATGCACGCCGGCGCCCCCGACAGTCCCCTATGGGCTGGGTTTTCATCGAGGGTGCCGGATGAAATTTTTAATTTAGGGGGCTATAGGGGGCGGCTAGGCGTGTTTTTTATCGCCGGTGCTCCCATATCCTCTTAGAGGGGAACGAGTGGACATGCTCTAAGGGCACCAGGGCAGAGCATAAAAAAAATCAAAATATGTATCAATGTTTTATACCAGTCCTGGATCTCAGAGCCGTTTTGCCAAACGCCACATGGAGAACAGACGCAACTACTAAATAGTACTCCAACTGTACCAAGAAAAATTAGAGAAACAATTTAGCTTTATTAGATCCATCAATATAATCTCAAGCTATATATAGATTTGGACATAAGTCTAAAGCCACCATTCATGCATGGCACAGCAAGTTACAGTACAAGATTAGCGGAAAGTAGTGCCATATTAGTTCCTTTTTATTCTCTAGGTAGATGTCAGAACAAGCTTCGATTGACAAGAGATGAACAACACCGAGATGGGATGCTGCTCTCTATAGTTGATTGAAATCAAAGTTGTGTGGAAATAGTTTGTATATTTGGGGTTTCGTTGCGGTACAGGAAGGGAAGACAGTCACTAAGAGCATCTTTAACAAAGACTGTAAACTCGCGAACTGTAAAAGGCGGATACACTTCACGGTAAACGGTTTTGCAGATCGCGAAACAGCCGGCGCAGAACGATGCCCGTAAACTCGACCCGTAAACGGTAAACCGGGGATTTAAACATTTCCGCATATTACATAAATCATATGCAAACTGATTCATAGAAATGATAGTAAATAGTTTAACAAATTATTGCACAAATCATCCGCATCAAATCAAATCAAGTTATTACACAAATGGTTTGATCAAATGAATATTTTACACAAATGGTTTGATCAAATGAATGTTTCGGTACACACAAAAATGAAACAACAAATGAAACATCATTGGCGGCCATGCCGCTGCCAGTGGTGGTCGATCAGATCTTTTTGGAGTTGATTATGGGTGCCCTCGTGTTCAATTTCGTTGTACGAGTCAACAAATGCTTGAAGACGGTTTGGGTTCCTTTCTGGCCTCACTCGGCTCCCAACATTGTCATAGAAACACTCCAAGTCTAACCCTATCTCGTTCTCGGTGATCATGTTGTGAAGAATGACTCGATTATGCGAAGAATAACACAACATGTCATGATGTTTCTGGGGGACTTAATGTCACAGAAACGAGCGGGACCTCGCACAAAAGCAAACCTAGCTTGCAAAATACCAAAATCTCTTTCAATATCCTTTAGGGTAGCCTCTTGAGCCTTGGCAAAAAAAGCTTATTTCCTTGTTTCAGGGAATGGTTTTCACCAAAGGTGCCCAATCTGGTGCCATCGGCTAGATAGTACCCTATGGTTTAGTCCTTGTTCATGACTTTGTAATTGCAAGATGGTGCATCTCCACGGGCAACTCTTGTAAATAAATGGGATCGATGTAAGATACTGATGTCATTGAGTGATCCCGGCAATCCAAAAACAATGCAAAATTCACGGGTCTTGAGATGCCATGGCTTCAAGAACAATTGTTGGGTCGCGGATTTTACCATAATATTGGCCTTGCCATGATTTTGGGCAATTCTTCCACTTCTAGTGCATACAATCCACACTGCCAAGCATGTCGAGCCAACCCCTCTCAACGTTCATATCCATCAACTTTTTGGTATCTCCGTTGTTTGGAGCTCGATGATACTCATCACTGAAAAACCGGATCACAACCTTTGCGAACCTCCGAACAGATTCAATGGTGGTATCTTCACCAATGCGAAGATACTCATCGCAATAATCTGTAGGCACGCCATATGCAAGCACACAAATACCTGCGGATTTTTTTTTTGGTACGCGCTACACCCTAGCACCCCGGCACCGTCTCTATGGCGCTAAAAGTATGTGCGGCTGCCTTCGCAAGCCTCTATGATTTTCACGAACAACTCTTGCCGCATTCAGAACCGTCTACGGAAGAGATGCGGGGGGTAGGTCGGTACCTCGATGGAGTAGTCTTACATCAACGAATTGCAGCCTTGCAAGCGGTTGCGCGGGAGATAAATCCGGCCAGGCACTGATCCGCGGCGCCAATTCAGCATCCTCATCCTATCCTCGACCTCCTTGATGGCGAGGATGATGGCCAGATGCTCGGTGTCGTCGTTGTGGAGCAGCTCATCGAGGTCCGAATCATCGTTCTCAGAGGAGTTCTCGAAATACATCTCCTCGCTCTCTGTTAGTGACGAACTCATCTGAATCAAGCAAATACGGCCGTCGAGATCTTTGAAATTTAGCCGAGGCGGGAGAGATCAAACAAGTTCATACCTTGGCGGCGGCGGTAGGCGATTTGGTCGGCTCATGAGGCGGCATCTCTCCCGGCTGTAGAACTGGCTCCGAGAATAGTGGATCTGTCAGATCCGGTTCAACGCGCCGGCAAATCGGGCTGCAAGGACGGGTTCCACGGCAGGGAACAACGGCGGCGGAGGGCGGGAGGAGGAGAGGAGAATGGAAATGTCAGCGTGCCAACACCCGCGAGAGGATATGGTTTCACGCTCGATTCGGCCCTCACTCCACGTATGTACCAGCCGGTGGCGACAATTCAGCGTCCCTCTAAAAACAAGTAAGGGCCATCACCTTATATGGGGTTCACTAGAGTGACCGAGTTTTGCGCAAACGGTAAACGGATGGTTATTTTACAGTTTTGGGTTGTTTACAGTCTTTGTTAGAGATGCTCTAAAGGCCTAATAGAGCTCTCTTGAAGCTGTAGGTGACCTAAATCACACCCGCGCGAGGTGAACCGAGCTGATAGAATACGTAGATATTATGTATTGTACTGTAGTTAGAGTCCTAAAACGTAACTCTCCTTGTAATTTGCACTTTGTTGTATCTAATATAAACACCGACCTGAACCCACAAGGGTTACGGAGTCATCATACCCTATTGCTACTTGTTGTCGCCACCGCCTCTCTCTCCTTGAAATCGTGCTGTCCCTTCCTTCCTAAAATCCTACATGGTATCAGAGCTTAGATCTTAAGCGATATCAACACCTTCCACTGCCTCGAGCTCTTCTCTCATCACCCTCGCGCTTCCCTCGATGTCGTCTTCCTCCGCGGCGGCAAGACCTTGTCAGGACGAATCAATTTAGGCCATATGCTCATGATGAAGTTCTCGCCGTAGAACCATCTCTTCTCGCCGTATCCACGTAAGACGGGATCTTTGGCGGAGTTTGATCTTTCGAATTGCAAGGAGTCCAAGATAGGAAGCTTTCAGTTGTCATCTAAGATCTCTCTCCTCATCCGAGAGCGGGCATGATTCTTCTTCCCTGTCAGAATGCCAGATTAGCTCCTTTGCCATGGCGATTTGGATTTTGAGATTGCCGATGCTTTGTCGCTGCCATTTCTTGAGAGCCTTAGCCGTGCGAGAAAGCTTATGTGCATACGACGGATGGGGTCAGATGCCTGGATGGGCTTGCTCGAGGCTTTACTAACCGTTTCCTTGAAGCCATGCATCTAGCCAGAACTCCTCAAACTTGCAAGACGGCTTTCGCTCAAAAGCGACAGATCCTTGAACGAACAACGGAGCATGGTCATAGCAAGCCGAGGTTATCGCTTGGAGGTGGGCATCGGGGAAGAGCTCGTCCCATTCGGACGAGTAGAAAACATGGGTTTGGAGTATCTAGACCTCTTTACTATGTATGTTTGGAGTAAATTTACATAGTAAAACTGGTCTACATATACTCTTTTCATAAATCTAAAACATCTTTAAAGTGAGAATTCGATTGAGCCAAAGACAACAATGGGGTGGTAAAGCTTCCACTTAATCTTTCTATTTATTTATTTACTAGGAACGAAAGTTTTGATTTACATTTGAGATTCCAAACTGATAGAGAGACCGACTGCAATCCAAATCAAACAACCTATATATATATATATATATATATATATGATGATCCCCTAATCCAAGGATATACTAGCCTACGCGACGATGGGTTTGGGCGGCAACTCCTTGCCGGCGAGGAAGTGCGCGAAGAGCTGGTTGGCCTGCACGGGGGTGACCGTGGGCACCATGTGGCCGGCGCCGCGGATGGTGACGAAGGTTAGCCCGTCGTAGTCCACCGTGTATCCGCCGACCTGGTCACTGGTGAACCACTCCCTCCACTGCTTGTTGGTGGCGAGGCCGAGCTTGCGGAGCGCGTGGCGGGTGGACGTGACTGGCACGCGCGCGTCGGTGTCGCCGCTGTACACCCAGACGCGGAGCCCCGCGTCGACCATCTTCTTGATCACCGGCAGCGTGGACGCCGGCGAGTCCTGCCAGTTCTGGAAGAGCGGGTCGCTGCAGGCGGACCAGCCGTAGGGGATGCTGCCCGTGACGTTGGCGTGCAGCGCGTCCTGCACGTCGCGGCGGTTGAGGTACTCCGACACGTAGTTGTCCAGGCACGGGTCGTAGGTGTTGTACCGCGGCCGGAGGGGCCTGGTGTTGTCGCCGCTGGGGGACCGGCGGTGGTGGAGCAGGCGCGCCTGCCTGGCCGTGGCGGCGGCGCCGGCGCCGGAGCTGGTGGTTGTGGCGGTGCAGTAGGGCGTGTAGAGGCTGTAGATGTCGATGTCGTTGAAGGCGTCGTAGAAGCTGTTCATGGCGGTGTTGCAGGCGTCGGCGGCCGGGTTCGGGGCGGAGGAGGAGAAGTCGCTGCTCTGGCCGTCGTCGAAGCGGCAGTTGGTGGTGATGTTGGCGTAGAGCTCGTCCGAGATCACGGCGTGGTCCCACGCGTAGTCCACCATGCCGCGGTCGTCCGACGCCTCGTCGATCGCCGCGTTACCGATCTTGAATACAAAAACGTAGACGAACAATTGAGTATCGCTGTAAATCCATGTTTTTTTGGTATGTACTGTTGTGCTGATTAATTGCGTACGTACCATGAATCCCTTGAAATTGATGTGCCTGCTCTTGTGCACCTTCTTGTTCTGCTCCACGATCTTCGCGGCGAGGTTGGGGACATAATGCCCTGTAACGCATCCAGGCAATTTTTTTATTAGATTTAACTTAACAAGAGATATCATGCATGATTGATGAGATTAGTTGATAGGATTAATGGCGAGAGCTAGTAGTAGGAGGAATCACCGGCGTAGCTCTCTCCGGCGATGTAGAAATCGTGGCCCTTGAACTGCGGGAACCTCTCGAACCAGTTGACGAGGAACGTGTACGCGTCATGAGCTGCGCAAACGCATCGACGACGACACGAGTTAGTTACTTGTATATTAGAGAAAAACTTGAAAATACAGTAGTACCACCATCCTCGCAACAATACATGCATGGATACGTACCAGCGAGGTCGTCGCCGAACCTCTCTAGATCGGCCGTGGTGTTTGTGTAGGAGAATCCAACGCCGGCAGGTTGCTCCAAGAAGAGTAGATTGGCATCTGAATTATTGTTAAGTTAAGAAGAGGAGGTTTAAGATTGAATTGGATCTACCAAATTAATTCGAATTGGATCTAGTACCTTTGTTCCACGCGTTGGGGTTTAGCCTGAGCTCAGGGGTTCCCTTGTGGATCAGCAAGGGTCCCAGCTCCTCCAGTGCTCCGTACCCAAGCGACGAGCATCCAGGCCCTGCATACATACATCCAAGTACATACGAACATTACGATAAATTGAATACTAGACTAGATAGAAATCGCTGAAAAATTCCCACACGTGCATACCTCCGTTGAGCCAGAGGACTAGGGGCTTGTTGCTGACGTCGTGGGTGGCCTCGAAGAACCAGTAGAAGTGGGCGCGGCCGTGCGTCTCGTTCACCGTCACGTACCCGGAGAAGTGCCGGAACCCGACCTCCGCCGGCTGCCCCGGCAGCGCGTCCACCAGGTCGGCCTGCTGCCGGTCGAACACCTTCGCGTACCCGTCGCGGTGGTGGTGCCTCGCCTCCGCCACCGTCGTCGCCGAGACAAAGGCGACGGCGAGAAGGAGGAGGACGACGGTCGCCGCCGCCGTCGACGACGACATTGCTACTCGATCGAGCGTTGGTTTCCGGTCGATCAAGCAGTGGTCAATCGTACGGGTTGGTTCCTCTGGGTGTCTGTCAACGTGTGTATATATATATATATATATATATATATGGCAGCAGGTTGAGGTACGTGTTGTGGTAGGAAGCTAGCTCTGTTTTGTTTTGGATAGAGATTAAAACTGCTTTCGCGGGAAAGAGATAGAAAGGGATCTCTGTTGCCTGGCTGGCGGTTGTGAGAAAGATCGATTTGTTTGCCGAAGTCGTTAATTTGGCAGAAGAGATCAATCAATCAATCAATGGTTTTAATTAAGCAGACGGACATATCTGGACCGATTACAGCAGCGCCAGGTTATTCCAAGAATGCAGCTGCTAATTTCACGCGACTCCATGTACTACTACTGTGTCAAGCAACGATCCCTTTTAACTTGGTCTCGTTACGAATCCTGAACTGCGCGCGGATTTATCGTTGCACATTGATTGACGCTCGGTCGTACTGTACGTACGTACTGCGCGACACCTGAGACGCTAGACTTGTGCAGTGGACTTGTGTACTGTGCCGTGTGACGTGTACGTCGCAAAATACGCTACAGTTTGTCAGTTAGACCAGGAACACGTACGCGGTAGCCGAGTACAGAGACGTACAGTGTACACATATGCTGCAAGGAGATGGAATCACTCAACCACAGACACACTATAAAGAAGATCATCGTAGGAGATGGCACTGGTCGGATTGCCACTTAGCGTTGCATTTTGTTTAAAAAAATGGGCGCTTTATTACTTAATAATAATGTTTACAACCGGCCTCTGCATAGCTAGGATTGTAGAAACCGAGAGAGAGATTGGGGGGAAGCCTCGTGTGGTTAAGGCCACGGGGTTTCTGGGGTTTATATATTGGCGCACACGCCCGGTTAGGGATAGGATTAGGTTACAAGTGTACAAAGTACGAGTACAACCCTATACAAATATACAAGTCTAACACCCCCCGCAGTCACAGCGGGAGGTTCTCGGACGCAGAGACTGGACCAAAAGTCGAAGAAGAGCTGACTTGGTAATCCCTTTGTCATCACATCAGCAAACTGTAGAGAGGAGGGCACATGAAGAACTCGGACTTCTCCCAAAGTGACCTTCTCGTGTACGAAGTGGATGTCGATCTCAATGTGTTTGGTTCGCCGATGCTGAACCGGGTTGGAAGACATGTAGATGGCGGACACATTGTCACAGCAGACAAGAGTAGCAGTAGAGAGCGGTTTGTGAAGCTCCTAAAGTAGCTGACGGAGCCAACAACACTCAGCAACAGCATGAGCAACAGCCCTGTACTCAGCCTCAGCACTAGAGCGGGACACCGTAGTCTGACGCTTGGAAGACCAAGAAATCAAACTATCACCATAGTAAACACAATACCTAGAAGTGGAACGCCGAGAGTCTGGACATCCAGCCCAATCGGCATCTGAGTAAGCCATGAGAGCAGTCGAGGAGGAGGCATGCAGATGAAGACCGAACTCCATAGTTCCACGAACATAGCGGAGAAATCGCTTGACCAAGGCAAGATGAGGCATCCGTGGAGCATGCATGTGAAGACAAATCTGCTGCACGGCATAAGAGATGTCTGGGCGTGTCAGAGTAAGATACTGTAGAGCACCAGCCAAGCTTCTGCACTCGGTAGCATCAGAAAGAAGTTCACCCTCAACAACGGAGAGTTTAGACTGGGTATCAATGGGTGTCGCAGCAGAGTGACAGTCAGACATGCCTGCACGCTGGAGAAGATCAGCAGCATACTGTCGCTGGGACAGAAACAGACCATCCTTGGAGCGGGTGACGGCTATCCCAAGAAAGAAGTGAAGATCTCCAAGATCCGTCATGGCAAACTCACTATGCAACCGTGCTAGAAGGCGCTGAAGGAACACCTGGGAGGAAGCTGTGACTATGATGTCGTCAACATAGAGCAATAGATAGTCAGTATCTGCACCACTCTGAAGAACAAATAGGGAAGTGTCCGTCGCCGAGGCAACAAATCCCAGTGTAGAGATGTAGGAAGCAAACCGCTGGTACCAGGCACGGGGAGCTTGCTTCAATCCATATAGAGACTTGTGCAGACGATACACATGGTCAGGGAACCTCGCATCAACAAAACCTAGAGGCTGCTGACAGTAGACCTCCTCATCAAGATTTCCATTGAGGAAAGCATTCTTGACATCAAGTTGACGAATAGGCCATGAGCTGGAGACGTCAATGGTGAGGACGAGCCGTATGGTGGCGGGCTTGACAACGGGACTGAAAGTCTCGTCATAGTCAACACCCGGGCGCTGAGAGTAGCCACGAACAACCCAACGGGCTTTGTGACGCGCAAGACGACCATCCGAGTGGAACTTATGGCGATAAATCCACTTGCCGGTGACAACATTGGCACAAGGCGGTCGAGGAACGAGGGACCATGTGTCGTTGTCGAGGAGGGCCTGGTGCTCGTCAGCCATCGCAGCCCGCCACAACGGGTCTTGCATAGCCTGCCGATACGTAGTCGGCACTGGAGGCACGGTGGAGACCACCGCAGAGAGGTCCAGCCGATCGGGTGAACGGAGCACCCGACTAGTGCGGGACGTGCGCACCATGGCTTCAGGCGTGGGACGTGAAGGAGGGTGTCCCTAGGTCGATGCAGCACGATCGGATCGAGGCGCGGCAGAGTCCTCTACCGCGGTAGAGGTTTGGCCCGCGGCAGACTGACGTGGCGCCGTGGCAGCCGACCGAGGCTCGGCGGCAGCGCGATTTCCTGCCGCGGCAGGAGTAGAGGTCGACGTGCTGGCAGGTGTCGCACGTGGCAGGAGCCTGTTTCCTGGGTCGGTGAAGAGGAAGTCCAGGCGGCGCGGTGATCGCTGTAGATGAACAACCTGTTGCGCAGCATGTTGAAAAGGAAACATAGTCTCGTTGAAAATAACATGACGCGAGATTAGAACCTTTCCAGTAGATGGGTCATAGCATCGATAACCTCGATGATTAGACAGATAGCCTAGAAACACACAAGGAAGAGACTGAGGGCGAAGCTTGTGTGAGGCGGTGGAAGCAATGTTAGGGTAACAAAGGCAACCAAAAACGCGTAAAGCAGCATATATGGGAGGATGACCGTGGAGACGCGTGTAGGGAACTAGAGAGCCTATAGCTTTACACGGACGACGGTTGAGCAGAAAAGTGGTAGCGGCAAGCGCTTCGGCCTAAAAGGACTCGGGAAGATACGCATGGAACATAAGTGTGCGCATGGTGTCGTTTATAGTGCGGATAGCACGCTCCGCTTTGCCGTTTTGCTGCGAGGTATAGGGACACGAGACACGTAACGAGGTGCCGGTAGTGGAGAGCAATGTGTCGACAGTTGTGTTAATAAATTCCGTGCCATTATCAGTTTGGAGTGAGCGGATAGTTTTTCCAAATTGTGTGCGCGCGTATGCAAAGAAAGTTTCAAGAGTACGAGGCGCGCAAGATTTCTGTTTTAAAGGAAGACCAATAGTAATGAGAGAAATCATCAACTATAACAAGATAGTAACGATAACCAGAATTACTAATAACAGGTGATGTTCACAAATCACAGTGTATCAAATCGAAGATGACACTAGAAACTGAACTAGATGGACTAAATGGCAAACGAACATGTTTTCCAAGCTGACAAGCGTGGCAAACATAGGTATTACGGAATTTATTACACTTTATTGACTGGAGGCGCCGAAGAGCCGACATAGCATCTTGTCCAGGATGGCCAAGACGTTGGTGCCAAAGATCTTCAGCAACTGACGCAAGCATGACGGTGGGTGGTTCCCGGCGGGTGGAGACGCCGGGAAAAGTGTAGAGATCCCCCTCACTATTGCAGCGCAGGATCACGCGACGGGTCTTCAGATCCTTCACAGAGAAACCAAAGGCGTCAAACTCAACCGAGCAAAAATTATCACGGGTAAACTTGCGAATAGAAAGCAAATTCCGAATAAGATTGGGAACTAAGAGAACATGGTTGAGTTTAAAAACGTGACCCGAGGGAGACCTAAAAGTAGTATGACCAGAGGAAGAAATTGGCACGGCGGAGCCGTTACCAACGGTGACATGATGAGGAAGAGAGAGAGGTGTTTGAGAGGTGAGGTTACCATCGCTGTTGGTCATGTGAGAGGTGGCACCGGAGTCCATGGCCCATCCTCCCTGCAGGCCGAGGTTGTCGAGGGCGGCGATGAGTGGAGCGTTGTCCCAAGCAGGTGCAGTCGAGGTCAAAGGAGCCGACTGGTACAGGGGTGCGGAGGCAGTGTAGGCCTGAGGATGAGGTCCAAGGATGCTGGCGGTGTAGGGCGCGGGCTAGGGGGCGCGCCACTGTCCCTGAGGTGGGGAGAAGCACACCCAGGGGCCCGTCGGTCCAGGGACGCATGGAGGTGCGGAGGGGGCGCCACAGCCTCCCGTCTTGTTTCTAATCCGGGTGATGATCATTGGCGTGCTGTTGAAAGAATTATGCGTTATCTGAAAGGTACTATGAACTACGGACTTCACTATACCGGGAAACCGTCAGTACTTGAAGGGTATTGTGATGCGAATTGGATCTCTGATGCTGATGAGATGAAAGCCACAACGGGGTATGTGTTTACTCTTGGAGGTGGTGCTGTTTCCTGGAAGTCTTGCAAGCAAACGATCCTAACGAGATCGACAATGGAAGCAGAATTAACAGCATTAGACACATCTGGTGTCGAAGCAGGATGGCTTCGAGATCTTTTGATGGACCTGCCAGTGCTTGAAAAGCTAGTACCGGCTATTCTTATGAACTGTGACAATCAAACTGTAATTGTCAAGGTAAAAAGTTCAAAGAACAACAAGCAGTCCAACAAACACATAAGAATGAGATTAAAAGCTGTCAGAACTTTAAGAAACTCCGGAGTGATAGCATTGGATTATATCCAGTCGGCTAAGAATCTGGCAGATCCCTTTACTAAAGGGCTATCACGTGTTGTGATAGAAAATGCATCGAGGGAGATGGGAATGAGACCCACATGAGTTGCCATGGTAGTAACCCAACCTATGTGATCGGAGTTCCCGTGAAGTAGGATCTGGGAAAACAAGCTAGTGGTTAAATGAGGAGAGTAGTTTACTAACCCACTCCGCTGGATATAAAATACTCTCAGAAACTATATGGCAGGTTGACTTTTGTCTTAATGTGTTCCAAAGCTTCTATAAGCAAGATGCTATCCTACAGAGCGATCTTTGGAGGAACACACCTATGTGAGCCCGACTGCTGGTCACAGTCTATGAGATTGGGGTGTTCTCTAGTAGCTCATGAATAGGCCAGGAGTATGACTAATATGCTCCACCCGAAGGGGTCATCCTTCGGCAGCCTAGTACTGGTAAGACTTTTAGTGAAACTCCTTTACGCCAAACTGACAATTCAAGGCATAGTCCATTGCTCAGTTGTAAAGAAGTGTAGCTATTTGTTCTAGGTGGATGTTCAACCCTAACAGGTCTCCAGTAAAAATACCGGTATATCAAAACAGTGTTGGGAACAGAGGACAATACCATGGGCCTTAGGGATCTGGTGGGGGATTGTTGAAAGATAGGGTGGGCTCTAGGCCCATCTAACAATTTCTGAAAAATCCCTAAGGGCCCATTCATGCTTGGCAAGGCAAGTGGGAGGGAGTTTAGTCCCACATTGCTAGTGGAGAGACATGAGCACCAACATATAAGGTGAGATCTTCTACCATTTGCATGTGGTGTGAGAAGAAGAAGAGGAGCTCCACACTCGCGCTCCTCCTCCGACGCACGCACGCCCGCCTCGCCACGCCACGCCACGCCTCGTCTCGTCACGACGCGCGCGCGCGCGCCGCGGGTTGCGGGTTGCGGGAATCTCGCCGAGCCGATGTGTTCTTTTTGTCGCACGGAAACGGGATACAAACGGTTGTAACTGAAATGCTAATGAGGCTTAAATGTTTTGTCTTAAGTGCTGGAGTTACTAGTACTTTATTACAGGCGTTTCAGTATGGAGACGGTCGTCCTCTCCGGGAGACACAGAACAGAACCATCTGCCTCCGCCCTTTGTCGTTCCTCTCACTGCTGCTGCCTCCGGTGATCCCACCCCGTTCGCTGCGTACACGGCTGACGGGTGAGCAGGCCTCCGAAACCACGCCCTCTCGAGATCCTGTACGGGAGAGGGGCGATTAGGTTTTTGGGGAGCGTCTCCTACGCGACTGCTCGCCAATCTTCGACTGCTTCCACTACGTCAACGCTTTCTTCATCGCCATGGCTACCATTGGTGATCCGGCTGCCACTGAGAACAGGACAGCCGACGAGGCTACCGCTTCTGCTGCCGCGACCGCTGCCGCTTCGGCCAATTGGCCTACTGGAGGGTACTACATGCTTATCCCTCTTCTGCTAATTTCGATGTGCATAGTACTAGTGATTTCTGTAGATGTCTCTACGATTTTCCTAGTACTGCATAGTTACATAATCAAGTACAGCGTGTCCACATCATGTTCATGATTTATTCCTGGATTAATATAATCGGAAAAATGCCTAGATTCCTAACAATCCAAAAACCTAATTTGTGTAGGCATTTTTCGATTCAAGGTTTTGCTGCTGCACTGAAACCTGCCCCGTTTACGGGGACGTACTTTAAGCGTTGGCAGACCAAAACCACCTTATGGGTCACGACGATGAACGTGTTCTGGGTCGCCGGTGTCACTCCCACTGGAACGATTGCTCCTGATCAGGAGAAGGCGTTTACGGAGGCCACCGTCGTCTTTGTTGGAGCCGTTCTGAGCGTGACTGGAGATAAGTTGGTTGATGCATATTTACATGTGCGGGTCGCCAAGGACTTGTGGGAGGCACTCGAATCCAAATTCGGTGCAACTGATGCTGGGAGCGAGATGTATATTATTGAGCAGTTCCACGATTACAAAATGGTTGAAAACCGTTCTGTATTGGAACAGGTTCATGAAATACAATGCATCGCAAAGGAGCTTGAGCTCCTGAAGTGCGAGTTACCAGGCAAATTTGTCGCGGGATGCATAATCGCTAAGCTCCCTAATTCCTGGAGGAACTTTGCCACCACTCTGAAACATCAGAGGCGTGAATTCTCAGTAGAGGATGTCATCGGCCATCTGAGTGTTGAGAAGAATTCCAGGGCAAAGGACTCGCAAAAAGGAGAAGGGATCTCAGTTGCCAATGTGGTACAGAACAACTTCAACTCCAACAAGTCCAAAGGGAAGATGGGTGTCCAACAGAATACCGACTTCAAGAAGAAGGGTAACAAGACCTTCAAGAAGGATAAGAAGAAGAGTGGTTGTTTCACTTGTGGTTCGGAGGAACACTGGGCTAACAAGTGCCCACACAAGTTCAAGAAGCCAGGGCAGGACTCTAAGACTGCCAACATGATCGTGAGCAACAATGAAAGTGGAGCATCTGGGTACGGTAATCTATTTACTGTATTTTCAGTTAGCCAGTCTACCGATTGGTGGATTGACACAGGTGCAAATATTCATGTGTGTGCTGACATCTCATTGTTTTCTTCTTATCAGGTCACAAGGAAAGGCTCCGTACTGATGGGGAACGGCGCGACTGCTTCTGTTCATGGTGTTGGCACGGTCGATCTGAAGTTTACTTCGGGAAGGATCGTGCAGCTCAAGAATGTGCAGCATGTCCCCGCCATCAAGAAGAACCTCGTTAGTGGCTCCCTTCTCTGCAGAGAAGGTTTTAAGTTGGTCTTTGAGTCTAATAAAGTAGTTGTTACGAAATATGGACTGTTTGTTGGAAAAGGTTATGAATGCGGAGGTCTGTTCTGCTTTTCCCTTGCGGATTTTTGTAATAAAGTCGTGAACAATATTCATTCGAATGTTAATGAAATAGAAGTTTGGCATTCACGTCTTTGTCACATTGGTTTCGGTTCTATGACGCGGTTAGCAAAACTGGATTTAATCCCGAGTTTCACTTTAGCCAAAGGTTCTAAGTGCCATTCGTGTGTGCAAGCAAAACAACCTCGCAAGCCCCATAAAGCTGCGGAGGAGAGACACTTGGCACCGTTAGAACTCATACATTCTGATCTGTGTGAGATGAATGGTGTGTTGACTAAAGCTGGAAAAAGATACTTCATGACACTAATAGATGATTCCACTAGATTTTGTTGTGTATATCTGTTAAACACTAAAAGTGAGGCTCTACACTACTTTAAAATCTATAAAGCAGAAGTTGAGAATCAACTTGAAAAGAAGATTAAACGAATCCAGTCAGATCGTGGTGGAGAGTATTTCTCTAATGAGTTTGACTCTTTTTGTGTGGAACACGGTATTATTCATGAGAGGACGCCTCCCTATTCACCTCAGTCAAATGGGGTTGCCGAACGGAAAAACCGTACTCTAACAGATTTGGTTAACGCCATGTTAGATACATCGGGTTTATCCAAGGCATGGTGGGGGGAGGCTATATTGACATCATGTCATGTCCTGAATAAAGTTCCGACAAAAGATAATGAGATTACTCCCTATGAGCAATGGGAGAAGAGAAGAACAACACTCTCATACTTACGCACATGGGGTTGTTTGGCGAAAGTCAATATGCCAATCCCCAAAAAGGGTAAGCTTGGACCAAAGACCGTGGATTGTGTTAATTTGGGTTACGCTAAGAAAAGCGTCGGCTATAGATTTCTAGTAGTGAAATCTGAGGTACCTGACGTGGAGGTCGGTACAATTATAGAGTCTAAAGATGCTACATTCTTTGAGGATATTTTTCCTATGAGAGATATGCCAAGCACTTCTAGACAGGAATCAAAAGAGACTCCTGAGCCTGCCATTCCAATGGAATATTATGAAGAAACACCTGATGAAAATCTTGAGGAGGACAACGAGGAAACCCTTGGTAGGGGCAAGAGACAAAGGACTGCAAAGTCCTTTGGTGATGATTTTCTCGTATACCTCGTGGATGATACTCCCACTTCCTTTTCGGAAGCCTATGCATCTCCGGATGCTGACTACTGGAAAGAAGCGGTCCGTAGTGAGATGGATTCCATCATGGCTAACGGAACATGGGAAATCACTGATCGTCCCTATGGCTGTAAACCATTGGGATGTAAGTGGGTGTTTAAAAAGAAACTTAGGCCGGATGGTACTATTGAAAAGTACAAGGCTAGACTTGTGGCTAAGGGTTATTCCCAGAAAGAAGAGGAAGATTTCTTCGATACTTATTCACCTGTGGCCAGACTGACCACCATTCGAGTGTTACTCTCATTGGCGGCCTCGCATGGTCTTCTTGTCCACTAGATGGATGTTAAGACGGCTTTTCTGAACAGAGAGCTAGACGAGGAAATCTATATGCAACAACCCGATGGCTTTGTGATAGATGGTCAGGAAGGAAAAGTGTGTAAGTTACTGAAATCTTTATATGGCCTGAAACAAGCACCTAAGCAATGGCATGAGAAGTTCAACATAACTTTAACATCTGCCGGCTTTGTTGCTAATGAAGCCGACAAATGTGTATATTATCGCTATGGTGGGGGCGAAGGAGTTATACTGTGCTTGTATGTCGACGACATACTGATACTTGGGACAAACCTCCAAGTCATCGAGGAGGTTAAGTCATTTCTATCTCAGAATTTTGAGATGAAGGATCTTGGTGTGGCTGATGTTATCTTAAACATTAAGCTGCTGAGAGATAATGAGGGTGGGATTATGCTTCTGCAATCCCATTATGTTGAAAAAGTTTTGAGTCGTTTTGGATATTCGGACTGCAAAACTTGTCCAACACCATATGATCCTAGTGTGCGAATCCAAAAGTTTGAAGGCATAGGTAAGGATCAGCTGAGATATTCTCAGATCATTGGTTCACTCATGTATCTAGCTAGCGCTACAAGGCCTGACATCACGTTTGCTGTGTGCAAAATGAGCCGGTTTGTTTCTAATCCGGGTGATGATCATTGGCGTGCTGTTGAAAGAATTATGCGTTATCTGAAAGGTACTATGAACTACGGACTTCACTATACCGGGCAACCGTCAGTACTTGAAGGGTATTGTGATGCGAATTGGATCTCTGATGCTGATGAGATGAAAGCCACAACGGGGTATGTGTTTACTCTTGGAGGTGGTGCTGTTTCCTGGAAGTCTTGCAAGCAAACGATCCTAACGAGATCGACAATGGAAGCAGAATTAACAGCATTAGACACATCTGGTGTCGAAGCAGGATGGCTTCGAGATCTTTTGATGGACCTACCAGTGCTTGAAAAGCCAGTACCGACTATTCTTATGAACTGTGACAATCAAACTGTAATTGTCAAGGTAAAAAGTTCAAAGAACAACAAGCAGTCCAACAAACACATAAGAATGAGATTAAAAGCTGTCAGAACTTTAAGAAACTCCGGAGTGATAGCATTGGATTATATCCAGTCGGCTAAGAATCTGGCAGA
The DNA here is from genome assembly GCA_910589775.1 of Avena eriantha. Taxonomy (NCBI): domain Eukaryota; kingdom Viridiplantae; phylum Streptophyta; class Magnoliopsida; order Poales; family Poaceae; genus Avena; species Avena eriantha. The sequence goes on from OU342746.1 coordinate 231,339,711, forward strand.
TCCCTTTATTAAAGGGCTATCACGTGTTGTGATAGAAAATGCATCGAGGGAGATGGGAATGAGACCCACATGAGTTGCCATGGTAGTAACCCAACCTATGTGATCGGAGATCCCGTGAAGTAGGATCTGGGAAAACAAGCTAGTGGTTAACTGAGGAGAGTAGTTTACTAACCCACTCCGCTAGATATACAATACTCTCAGAAACTGTATGGGAGGTTGACTTTTGCCTTAATGTGTTCCAAAGCTTCTATAAGCAAGATGCTATCCTAACGAGCGATCTTTGGAGGAACACACCTATGTGAGCCCGACTGCTGGTCACAGTCTATGAGATTGGGGTGTTCTCTAGTAGCTCATGAATAGGCCAGGAGTATGACTAATATGCTCCACCCGAGGGGTCATCCTTCGGCAGCCTAGTACTGGTAAGACTTTTAGTGAAACTCCTTTACGCCAAACTGACAATTCAAGGCATAGTCCATTGCTCAGTTGTAAAGAAGTGTAGCTATTTGTTCTAGGTGGATGTTCAACCCTAACAGGTCTCCACCGAAAATACCGGTATATCAAAACAGTGTTGGGAACAGAGGACAATACCATGGGCCTTAGGGATCTGGTGGGGGATTGTTGAAAGATAGGGTGGGCTCTAGGCCCATCTAACAATTTCTGAAAAATCCCTAAGGGCCCATTCATGCTTGGCAAGGCAAGTGGGAGGGAGTTTAGTCCCACATTGCTAGTGGAGAGACATGAGCACCAACATATAAGGTGAGCTCTTCTACCATTTGCATGTGGTGTGAGAAGAAGAAGAGGAGCTCCACACTCGCGCTCCTCCTCCGACGCACGCACGCCCGCCTCGCCACACCACGCCACGCCACGCCTCGTCTCGTCACGACGCGCGCGCGCGCCGCTGGTTGTGGGTTGCGGGAATATCGCCGAGCCGATGTGTTCTTTTTGTCGCACGAAAACGGGATACAAACGGTTGTAACTGAAATGCTAATGAGGCTTAAATGTTTTGTCTTAAGTGCTGGAGTTACTAGTACTTTATTACAAGCGTTTCAGTATGGAGACGGTCGTCCTCTCCGGGAGACACAGAACAGAACCATCTGCCTCCGCCCTTTGTCGTTCCTCTCACTGCTGCTGCCTCCGGTGATCCCACCCCGTCCGCTGCGTACACGGCTGACGGGTGAGCAGGCCTACTGGAGGGTACTACATTCTTATCCCTCTTCTGCTAATTTCGATGTGCATAGTACTAGTGATTTCTGTAGATGTCTCTACGATTTGCCTAGTACTGCATAGTTACATAATCAAGTATCAGCGTGTCCACATCATGTTCATGATTTATTCCTGGATTAATATAATCGGAAAAATGCCTAGATTCCTAACACATTAGGAGAACTTTGCCGTGAGTTTTTTTCGGCGAGGTCGGTTTTGCTACATTAGCAAAAAAAATTGCTGTATGGTCTCCGACGAGGTCTCTGACGAGACGTTCTATTTTTTGAAACGAATCGTTTTTTTCTTCAGAAGCAAAAGTGGGGAAATATGCAGCAAAAAGATGTGTTTTGCAGCAAAAACAGGAATTGGAGCGATTTTGGTGAACACGTGTCGCGTAGGGGAGGAGGACGATGGGAACTCCCCATCGTCCGGTGCACGCCTAGCAGTTTCCTATCTGGAATGGCCACTTTTGCGCCTTATACCTTAAACTGGTGGTTATTTTGCAGGACGGAGTTGGATTCGGTATCTACTAAATATGCTCTTATAGCAGTACTAGCTGCCTATGGTCGGTATAACTAAATTTAATTATGTTAAAAAAACTAAAATTAATTTGGTACTTTGAGAGGCCAGTATTGGAATAGATCACCTGCATAATGCTAAGATAAGCTTGAGTATATGGCATTTCCTTTCCTTTTCTGCACATTTAACGTTAACAAAAAGGAAATTTTGCTCGGAAACGTCGTGGACACAAACTCAGTCCATTGAAGGCAGAACCGCAGAACTTTGCCAAAGTTGGGTGATCGATCCATCGTCCCACCTCGACCGTGCCTAGCCATGATCCAGCTTTCGGTATCCTATATAACTAAGAAGATCATCCCCACACTAGTAGAAAATGGGCCTTTGGTTCGGGCCAGTAGTCCCGGCCATGCCTGGGGCCGGGACTAATGGTCCGAACCAGACGGCCCGAGGAGGCCGATGTACTTTGTCCCGGCCCGTAAGGGACCATTAGTTCCGGTTTGAGATACAAACCGGGACTAATGGGTATGGGCACGCGCGCGTGCTCCTGACAGAACCATTAGTCCCGGTTTGTGTTTCAAACTGGGACTAATGGTCTGGTCCTATATATATGCACCTAGTCCTCCACTCTCTCATGTTTTTTTTCCTATGTTTGAGGTGGGTATAACTTTGTGCTAATTTTTTTCTTCATATGCACTAGAGGTGTTCGGTGAAATGCCTGTTAGAGCGATGTCACTTGAGTTCACACAAGACAAAACATGATATGAGGTGCCAGAGGCACACTTAAGTTTTCTCATCTTTGTTTCCAGGTGTCCTAAAAGGTTAGCCACTATTTTCTCGTTTAGACCGCGCGGTACTAATTTGAGCATCGTGATTGTGTTTGATATATATGCATGGTTGTATGATGCAGATGAGCCATCCATGGATGTACGGCGACGGACACTCTGACGCTTACAGAGTAGGTGTGCATTCTTTTCGCCTTGTGGCCGAGGCAAACAAGCGGCGGGATGGTTTTATGTGTTGTCCATGTGTTGAATATTGAAATGAGCAGGCTCACACTTCCTCAAGAGTCATTCAGAGTCACCTGCTTCGGTCCGGTTTCATGTCCGGCTATAATGTTTGGACCAAGCACGGAGAAAGAGGGGTTATGATGGAAGACGGCGATGAAGAAGAGAACGATGATGACAACTACTGATCTATGTTCCCTGAATACGCTGATACCGCAATGGAAGACAATGAAGAAGAAGGGGATGAAGAACGGGAACCAGATGATCCCGCTGATGATCTTGGTCGGGTCATTTCTAATGCAAAGCGAGACTGCGACACAGAAAAGGAAAGGTTGCAGTTCGAGAAGATGTTATAGGACCACAACAATTTATTGTACCCAACTTGTGAAGATGGCCAGAAGAAGCTGGGTAGCACACTAGAATTGCTGAAGTAGAAGGCAGAGACTGGTGTGACTGACTCAGGATTTGAAAATTTGCTGGTAATAATGAAGAAGTTGCTTTCAAGAAATAACGAATTGCCTTCCAGTATGTACGAAGCAAAGAAGGTTGTCGGCCCTCTAGGATTAGACGTGCAGAAGATACATGCATGCCCTAATGACTGCATCCTCTAACGCGGTGAGAAGTACGAGAATCTGGATAAATGTCTAGTCTGCACTGCATTGCGGTATAAGATCAGAAAAGATGACCCTGGCGATGTTGAGGGCGAGCCACCCAGGAAGAGGGTTCCTGCCAAGGTGATGTGGTATGCTCCTATAATACCACGGTTGAAACGTTTGTTTAGAAACAAAGAGCATGCAAAGTTGTTGCGATGGCACATGAAAGACCGTAAGAAAGACGGGAAGTGGAGGCACCCTGCTGATGGTCGGCAGTGGAGAAAAATCGAGAGGGACTTCCCGGACTTTGCTGGTGATGCAAGGAACTTATGGTTTGGTCTAAGTACCGATGCCATGAATCCTTTTGGGGAGCAGAACTGCAATCACAGCACCTGACCCGTGACTCTATGTATCTACAACCTTCCTCCTTGGTTGTGCATGAAGCGGAAGTTCATTATGATGCCAGTGCTCATCCAAGGCCCGAAGCAACCTGACAACGACATTGATGTGTACCTAAGGCCATTAGTTGATGAACTTTTATAGTTGTGGTCCAAACCAGGTGTACGTGTGTGGGATGAGCACAAACAGCAAGAATTTGACCTACAAGTGTTGTTGTTCGTAACCATCAATGATTGGCCTGCTCTTAGTAACATTTCAGAATAGACAAACAAAGGATACAATGCATGCACACACTGTTTAGATGAGACTGAAAGTATATATCTAGATAAATGTAGGAAGAATGTGTACCCATACAATCGTCGTTTTCTTCCGCCAAGTTATCAATTAAGGAAGAAAGGCAAGCATTTGAATGGCAAGGGAGAAGCCCGGACGAAGCCTGTCCCTCGTATTGGTGCTGATGTATTTGGTATGGTCAAGGATTTGGATGTAATCTTTGGAAAGGGTCCCGGAGGACAACCTGTTCCGAAAGACGCCGACGGACATGCACCCATGTGGAAGAAGAAATCTATATTTTGCGAGCTACCCTATTGGAAAGTGCACAAGGTCCGCTCTGCAATCGACGTGATGCACCTGATGAAGAATCTTTGCGTGAATATTCTAGGCTTCCTAGGCTTGTATGGGAAGTCAAAAGATACCCTGGTAGCACGGGAGGACGAGCAACATCATAAAGGACGAGACGACAAGCATCTAGGGCAGTTTCAAGGGCTTGCCAGCTACGCTCTTACCAAAGAAGAGAAGGAAATCTTTTTTGAAGTCCTTTTCAGTATCAAGGTCCCGTCTGGCTTCTCGTCGAATATAAAGAGAATAGTAATTATGAAAGAGAAAAAATTTCAAAACCTAAAGTCTCATGACTGCCACGTGCTTATGACGCAATTGCTTCCGGTTGCATTGAGGGGAATTCTACCAGAAAATGTTCGACTAGCCATTGTGAAGGTATGTGTATTCCTCAATGCAATTTCTCAGAAGGTAATCGATCAAGAAAGTATATCAGGGTTACAGATTGATGTGGTCCAATGTCTGGTTAGCTTTGAGTTGTTGTTCCCGCCATCCTTCTTCAATATTATGACGCACCTCCTAGTTCACCTAGTCGAAGAGATTAGAATTCTCGGTCCTATGTTTCTACACAATATGTTCCCCTTCGAGAGGTTCATGGGAGTCTTAAAGAAATATGTTCATAACCGTGCTAGGCCAGAGGAAGCATCTCCAAGGGCTATGGAACAGAGGAGGTCATTGAGTTTTGTGTTGACTTTCTTCCTGGCCTTAAGCCGATTGGTGTTCCTGAATCTCGGTATGAGGGGAGGCTGACTGGAAAAGGCACACTAGGAAGGAAATCACTGGTATGTAGGGACAGGAATTCTTTTACTCAAGCACACTACACAGTTCTACACAATTCCACCGTGGTGGCTCCGTATATCAGGAAACACAAGAATATTCTACGCTCCGAAAACCCGGGAAGCCTGACTCCTTGATTAAAGGGGAACACGAGAAGAATTTCGGTAGTTGGTTGCAGACACATCTCATGAATAACACCACTGTTGGAGATCATTTGTACTTGTTAGCCAGGTTACCATCTTTGACTATATGTACTTTCCAAGGGTACGAGATAATTGGGAATACATTTTACACGATGGCCCAAGATAAAAAGAGAACCAACCAAAACAGTGGTGTCCTCTTTGATGCAACAGATGAAAATGGGCAGAAGGACACATATTATGGGTACATAGAGGAGATATGGGAACTTGACTATGGAACTACTTTTAAGGTCCCTTTGTTTCGGTGCAAATGCGTCAAGCTGACTGGAGGAGGGGTACATGTAGACCAAAAGTATGGCATGACAACAGTGGATCTCAACAATCTTGCGTACATGGATGAACTATTCGTCCTAGCCAACAATGTGGCTCAGGTTTTCTATGTAAAGGGCATGTCTACCAAACCGAGAAAAAGGAAAGATAAGCAAAAGAATACATAATACGATGAGCCAAAGCGCCACATAGTTCTTTTAGGGAAAAGAAACATCGTGGGAGTGGATGACAAGACAGGCATGTCAGAAGATTACAATAAGTTTCATGAAATTCTGCCATTCAAAGTGAAAACTGACCTAAGCATCCTGTTAAATAATGAAGATTCTCCATGGCTACGGTGCAGAAGAAAACCACAACACTAGATGTTAGTGATGTGTAATAATGTATTAATTAAACCTTTTATTTGAGACATAAATCTATGTAATGTATTAAACCTTTTATTTGAGACATAAATCTAGGGAATGTGTGGATGTGTTGTGTTTCACCGGAGGAAGACCATCGAGCATCGGCCCCATGTGTAGGCCCTAGGTGTGACCCCCTTCCCGGACATGCGTTAACACTTAGTGAAATCCTGGATCTGTACGTGAAAACTAATCCCGCCGCAGGAAAACCGGGGCCTAGAATGTGGCAAAGTTGGCCCAACATTTGCTCTCCATGTACATATGTCCTAAACAAACCAAAACAAATAGAAAGGTCCACCACGCTACCCTCGTACGAAGAAAGCTATAGGGGTAGACGATTTGGGGCCCCCGGTCTAGGGTTTCGCTGGAGGAAGACCACCGGAACGTCGGAATCACCTGAAAACTTGCATGTGCCCCTAGGATATGTGTGTGAGAGTGGTGCAAGGTTGGTAGGTGCCATGTGTAGGCCCCAGGTGTGACCCCTTCCTGGACATGCGTTAACACTTAGTGAAATCCTGGATCTGTACGTGAAAACTCCCGCCGCGGGACAACCGGGGCCTAGAATGTGGCAAAGTTGGCCCAACATTTGCTCTCCATGTACATATGTCCTAAACAAACCAAAACAAATAGAAAGGTCCACCGCGCTACCCTCGTACGGAGAAAGCTATAGGGGTAGACGATCCGGGGCCCCCGGTCTAGGGTTTCGCCGGAGGAAGACCACCGGAGCGTCGGAATCATATGAAAACTTGCATGTGCCCCTAGGATATATGTGTGAGAGTGGTGCAAGGTTGGTAGGTGCCATGTGTAGGCCCTAGGTGTGAGCCCCTTCTCGGACATGCGTTAAGACTTAGTGAAATCCTGGATCTATACGTGAAAACTCCCGCCACGGGATAACCGGGGCCTAGAATGTGGCAAAGTTGGCCCAACATTTGATCTCTATGTACATATGTCCTAAACAAACTAAAACAAATAGAAAGGTCCACCGCGCTACCCTCGTACAGAGAAAGCTATAGGGGTAGACAATTCGGGGCCCCCAGTCTAGGGTTTCACCGGAGGAAGACCACCGGAGCGTCGGAATCACATGAAAACTTGCATGTGCCCCTAGGATATGTGTGTGAGAGTGGTGCAAGGTTGGTAGGTGCCATGTGTACGTGAAAACTCTCGGACATGTGTTAACACTTAGTAAAATCCTGGATCTGTACGTGAAAACTCTCGCCGCGGGACAACCGGGGCCTAGAATGTGGAAAAGTTGGCCCAACATTTGCTCTCCATGTACATATGTCCTAAACAAACCAAAACAAATAGAAAGGTCCACCGCGCTACCCTCGTACGGAGAAAGCTATAGGGATAGACGATCCAGGGCACCCGGTCTAGGGTTTCGCCGGAGGAAGACCACCGGAGCGTCGGAATCACATGAAAACTTGCATGTGCCCCTAGGATATGTGTGTGAGAGTGGTGCAAGGTTGGTAGGTGCCATGTGTAGGACCCAGGTGTGACCCCTTCCCGAACATGCGTTAACACTTAGTGAAATCCTGGATCTGTACGTGGAAACTCTCGCCGCGGGACAAACGGGGCCTAGAATGTGGCAAAGTTAGCCCAACATTTTCTCTCCATGTACATATATCCTAAAAAACAAAACAAATAGAAAGGTCCATCGCGCTACCCTCGTACGGAGAAAGCTATAGGGGTAGATGATTTAGGGCCCCTGGTCTAGGGTTTCACCGGAGAAAGACCACCGGAGCGTCGAGATCACATGAAAACTTGCATGTGCCCCTAGGATATGTGTGTGAGAGTGGTGCAAGGTTGGTAGGTGCCATGTGTAGGCCCCATGTGTGACCCTCTTCCTGGACATGCATCGGAATCACATGAAAATGGCAAAATGGTTAATAGTTTGACTGGTTAGATTAATTATTTTATAAAACAGAAAATGGATTTGAATCGCTTATTCAAATTCAAGCATTTTTTGTGTTAAAAATTTAGTGAGATTCAAAAATATGCAAAATATAATAGTTAATGCATTTTAAAATTGAAAATAGCAAAATGGTTATTAGTTTCACTAGTTAGAATAATTATTTTATAAAAAAGAAAATAGATTTAGATTACTTATTTAAATTCAAGAACTTTTCATATTGAAAAATTTCTCAAAGTCATAAGTATGCAAAAACTATACAATTCAAATGTTTAAAAAATATGCTAATTGAATTTTTTTAAACAGGCGCGTCCCTGGGGTGAAAAAATTGAAAAAAGGACATTAGTCCTGGTGCATGCTACACATCGGGACTAAAGGTGTGGCGTTGGCGCGCGCGTGTTGGGTGGTGCCGAAAACCCTTTAGTCCCGGTGGGTGGCACGCACCGGGACGAAGGGGGGGGGACCATTAGTCCCGGTCCGTATAACGCACCCTATATATTGGCGCGCCCCTTCTTCTCGCAAATCACCACTCGAGGACGCACCACGTAGAGCACCACGCGTGAGGACAACGAATTGACGCCGGCAGGCTGCCTGATTCTCTCCGACCGCCACCACCCCAACCGCCGCCGCCACTCACTCCCGCCGCCACTCCAGCGCCCCTGGTCAGAGGTACCCCGCCCCCTCCCCTTCCCCCGTCCGGCTATGCGGTGGCGCGGCGGCACCGGCCACTGTGGGCGAGCAGGCTGGGCCGGCGACAGCCGTGTACGTCGGCGGCAGTGCGGGCGATGCGGTCGGGGCGCTCTAGTTATTTTTTGCTTTTTTTGTAGTGCATATAGTTGTAATATTATTTACTAGTGTAATATTAGTGTATATAGTTGTAATTTTATTTTTTAGTGTAATATTATTTAGTAGTGTAATAGTAGTGTATAGTTATAATATTATTTAGTAGTGTAATATTATTTTGTAGTGTATATAGTTGTAATTTTTTTATTTTGTAGTGTATATAGTAGTTATATTGTATGGCATATATTATAGTAGTATATTGTATGGAATATATTATAGTAGTATATATAGTAGTATATTGCATTATAGTAGTATATTGTAATATTATAGTATTATATATAGTAGTATATTGCATATATTGATGAATATTATATATATAGTAGTATATTGCATATATAGTAGTGCTTAATAAAGATAAGGTGAACATGGCGGCAAAACTTGCAGCTTGTTTTTTCTTGCCTTTTATTCGTCAAGCAAATGATCCCTGTCTTAGTCCACAATCCCTATCGCAAAAACCAGCTAGTAACAATCCCTAAAAATAGCTGAAGAAATAACTATCCTAAGTCCGGTAGTGCTCGCGGGCCCCCCGGACTTAGGGTTAGGGTGGCAGTGCTCGCGGGCCCCCGGACTTAGGGTTAGGGTGGCAGTGCTCCCGGACCCCGGACTTAGGGTTAGGGTGGCAGTGCTCGCATTTGTATATAAGATATATTTGTATATAGGCAATATTTGTATATAGGAAATAATATTGTGTGCATCTCGCATTTTGCAGAAACTATGGATCCACCTAGTCCAATGCGCAGAGACCTAGCACAAGAAAAAATTCTCGAGGATATGATCAACGACGCCCATGTTGATCCACCCGAATCTCCGTCGCTGTATCTGAACCCCTCCGGTGAGGATGAGGAGGTCGACCGAAATGATCAGGGAGAAGCTGACGGCTCTGTTGATGGAGAAGCCGACGGCCTCGGTGGAACCTTAACGAAGTCCGACGAGATATATATATATGAAGTCCGGTGATTAGTAGATGCATTAATTGAGTTGTATATATATAAATTGACGAATGTTTCTTCTCTTAGGCCTTCACATCGAGCAAAAAATATTCCAAACAAGGCCCGACCAAAAATTTGGACGGCTCTACGCGTTATACAGTTATGGTGGTATCACCACGGGGTGAACCGTTTGAACCCGAAAAGGCTAAAGCTGTATTTGTACAATAATGCGGAGTTATGGGTAGGGATCGCATCCCGATCACCGTTCGAGAGTGCAATAAGACCAAAGGGGCGGAAGAGGGTGAGTATGTCGCCGACAGGTACAAAGAGGGTCTTTGGAATGACCTCATCACACATTTCACCCTGCCAGAATGTGAGGATGATGTCGACACAGCTGCATTGAGGAAGAAAGTCAAGCAGTGGACTTTTACGAAGATGGCCGAATTATTCAAGAACTAGAAGAAAGCATTATGGCAAAAGTATCAGAAGATGAAGACTCCTCCTAAATTCGAAGCCTATCTAACGAAGCAGCGGGCTAACTGAGATGCATTTGTGAAGTACAAGAAGTCAGAACCTGCTATGGAAAAGTCGGAAAAAACAAGAAAAATGCCGCGATGAATAAATATCACCATCACCTAGGGCCAGGGGGCTATGCGACTGCCATGCCAAAGTGGGATGCTAAAGAGAGTGAGCTGCTTTATAAAGGGATCACTCCAGAACCAATATGCGAAGAATGGGATCTGAGGGCAAGAAATTGGTTCCTTGGGCATGGGAGTGAGTATGACGAAAAAACAGGGGACCTTATTTGCAGTGACGGGATTAGGATACCCCGGGAGACATGGCAGAGAGTGGTTAAGGAAATTAAAGAGGGGACAACAAAGTTCTGTCCCGATAGAGAGAATGACTTGCTCACAAAGGCCCTCGGGAATAAAGAACGCGGAGGACGAGTATGAGGCCTTGGCACTAGTTATACTTGGGAGATGGGGTTTCCCAAAGACAGAGATACTTATAGGAGTCGAGAGAGAATAAAGAGGCGACGACAGGAGGAGGATGGAGATAGGTTCACCGAGTTGATAGGAACACTTCGAATGCATCAGCAACAGATTGACGAACTTCGAGGAGTAGCGCGCCTGCAAGATCCTGCACTCGATATTACCGTCGTTCCATCTCAGCGGAGAAGCAACGCGTGGCTGAATCGGAGGTCCTGTCTGACAGTGCACGGATGGTAGATGGCAGTCCCGGCTACCCCGTGGATGGAATCAAGGAGCAGGCATCTTGTGAGCTCCATCAGAAGGTGAAGAACCTATCCATCAAGGTGGCGGTCGGATGTGCTTTACCTTGTCCACCTGACGCACGCTGGCATAGCCGTGAGATTCTAGCTGGCTATGCTAAAGTCGGGGTGGATGAAATCACATTGGGGTGGGACTCAATGGAGCTTGACATCCCTGGACCTGAAGGTGAGAGGACACTCGGAGAAGTATTGGGTGGCATCATTCTATGGGACAAGAACAACATCAAGCTTCCAGGCTCAGCGCCAAGGCCAACACCGCCTCCGAGTCATCGCATGTCACCTTCACCTCCATCACCTCCAAGAAGCCCACCCCATGAATACGACCACCACAACGCGAGTCCATCTCGATCTCTACCGCAGGGTCATCTGCCTTCTCCGCCCGCTAAGGACAAAAAGCGGAAGCATGCTCCGTCGATAAAAACTAAACGATGCAGCAGCCCAAAACGACAAATGTCGCCCCTCCCAAGAGTACCTCATAAGAATCTTCCCATCAGACCTTATGATCGTACTGACGAGGAAAACGACATGATCGTAAAGGCCGAATGTGTTGCGCAGCTTCAAAAGAAGAAACCCGAGCCCTCCCCGGTATACACCGAGAAGCAAACAGCGAATGCACTTTCTTTTTTGAACACAAAATCGCAATATGACTTGCACCATAAGCTAGATGACTATCGACGCACACTTTAGAAGGAAGTGAAGAAGAGAAAATCAAGAAGTGCAAGCGAGAGCAAATCATCAAGTCAAAGTGCAACCGGGAAAAGAAAGGACGTCCCCCAGCTCGGGGAACAGGCCAAAAAAGACCCCACCCCTGAAGGTGGTATCCCATGACATTCCCCAGCAGAATATGGAAGAAGCTGCGAAGCTTGCGGCCTCTATGAATGTGACTATTGAGGAATTGCTAGGTTCCAAGGACGACAAGTTACCCAAGGCTTAGGTAGTCCCTACATATGTCCCAGGGAAGCCTCTAGTCAGCTTTGAGCAGTTCCAACAACTGCCAACACAAATGCGGAGTTTACATAACTGGTACTTGAAAACCGTAAAGCAGGAGAGAATAATGATCGTTGCGAAAGTCCCACATGACTACTACTTCTGAGAAGAAGAGGTCCATGTTGAGTTTCCAGAACTCTTCCAGTTATACGCTTTCAATGCCCTCGACAAATCCATCATGAGTTGCTATTATATGTAAGTTGTTGAATTCATTGTCTATATATAAGTTGTTCATTTTTTCAGCTGTTCCGTTCATTGTATGTAATTATCCTAATTATATCCTTGTGTACTCTATTATTATGCAGAATGAAGATCATGGAATGTAAAAGAAGGTCAATCTTTAGTATTGGGTTCATTGACCCCGATAAAATACATGTAGAGACGCTAACGACAAAACCCGAGGAGACGCAGGAAAACCTTCTAAGGTTTCTAAAGGAGCAAAATTTTTGTGACCACATACTATTTCCTTTCAATTTCATGTGAGGGTCTTACTCTGTTGTACACATTCACTTTTTCTTACTCGATGTTAAGTGTAATTGATGAGTTACTGATGTATATATAAACATGTGCAGTTTTCACTGGATTCTGCTAGACATTCAACTTGATAAGGGAAGAGTTGAAGTCATGGACCCATTAAAGAGACCCCTGGAAATGTTTAGGGACATGCAGGACATGCTCTAGAGGTAATTTTCGCACTACATCGGTCTCTTTCATTGATTTCCTGAGATATCACGTAATAAATAACTCATTCATTTTGTTTACCGGGCAGGGTTTGGAACCAGTTCAAGAGTATGGTTATGGGTGACTTTAGTGAGAAGCTGACGTTTAAGCCGGTCTCGGTAAGTAGTACGCGCATCTTTTTACTTCTAGTTTCAATACAATTATGATGCTAGATTATTATTTTAATTGAATTCTATTCTCGTAAAGTGCGCGAGGCAGCCACCGAAGACGAATCTATGTGGATTCTATGTTTGCGAGTTCATTCGCACGTTTACTAGTGAGCCGAATGATTATAGAGTCGATGTAAGCAATACATTCACAACATTATTTTATTACCGTCACTTTTTGTTATCATGATTGATATTCATATTGATCTCCTTTTCTTATATAGTTCGAGAAAATGCGGGATCAGCTCCTACCAGAGCAACGCGTAGTAGCAATTGCTGAAGAACTGGCATGATTCTTGATGAATGAGATGATAGATGACATCGGAGAATTTAGTGTGAATAGGCGCCGATGATCCCCGACCGTGTAATTGAATAGACGGGCTCTAGTCCCGATAATTGTGATCTCCATGTGTAACTATCATGTATATATTTGTATGCTCGATCTTAAGTGAAGTTATCTTATCTTATGTATGCACGAACATGTACGGTATGTGGTAGCGTAGAAAACTATTTTGAAATGAAAAAAGGATACAAATTGAATTCTCTGCCGCGGCAGAGAACCATTTGTCCCGGTTCGTAATACGAACCGGGACTAATGGGTGGCACCCCGCGCCCGCAGAGATGGCCACGTGGATGTCCATAGGTCCCGGCTGGTAAGAGGGCCATGACTAGTGGGTGGGCCTTTAGTCCCGCCTCTCTAGTCCCGGTACCACAACCGGGACTAAAGGCTCTTACCGGCCGGGACTAGAGGCCCGTTCTCCCCTAGTGCCACTAAGGGTAATTCTCTCAACATGCAAGCATGCCATATCAACAAGCCTCTAATTGGTCCATATCATCCAGCCAAACCAGGTCATTAGCTAGAAAAAAAAGTAACATAATGAGTCTAGCTAGCCGGCCGATTGGCATGAACGTTTGGTTCTCCACCAAATTATTTCTACCAGTAACCGCAACAGGAGTCGAACAGCCCCACTAGCTAATTAGTCTAACCATCCACTCATATTCTCACACACTATATTATGCACTCTAGCCATTGTCAGTTTCAATTTCTCGTGTTGCTTCTTCTAACTTCAACATATACTCTTCTTTCTCAACAGAGCAACGTGGAGCAGGTCCTGCCATGGCAAGCTATGACCGTGTATTTCGAGCCGAGAGAACTAATCACTGCCGCAGTTTTTGTTGTTGTTGTCTGTGACAAATCCAGTTTCTTTGCATGTCCGAATCAATATCTTAATTCTGGGCAGTTTTTTCCGATTTGTAGGATTGCATCGATGTTACTTAATTATGTGCTTCTAGGTAAGCCCCATGGGGCCGTCGGCTTATCATCCATGTCATGTAGTGCCATCTTCCTGCATAAGAATCAGACACTCTAGTTATGTCTAGGTCTCACTCTGAACGTGCTATTGTACAGATGAAGGAGTTTGCAAGCTGAACCATCTCTACGATATGTATTTTCTTCTTAGGCTATGAATTTAGTAAGTATTTATTAATTATGCACGTGCTCTGTTTCCTCTATTTCTCTACGGGATTTTCATGGGCTACACTTCTTCTTCCAATCATCAATGTACAGCTGGTTGTTTGAGATTTATTAATTCCAAATAGGGATGAACAACACGAGTGGTTCGCTTTCTGCCCAATTTCTGTTATCATTGGAACAGTGATTTGATACTTCATGAATGTTATTGGTTACTATCAAAATACCCGCGCATTGCGGCGGAAGGAGAAACAATATGGTTATATACCTTTTCTCTGGGCGAACGCATGTCCGTCGCGGGCCACGGGGAGCTGAAAACGTGCGCGATACCGAGCTCATACTCGTCGTATCTATTTTTATGCCACCAACAGCCTCTTGGTTACCTTTGGGTCACCATTGATGTCCCCTCGAACTTTTATTTCTTGATATTGTGTCAAACAATAAAGCAAAATAATACTCTATGCTTGTAACTTCAAAACTGGTTGACCCTACGATAAACTTGGCACTTCACGGTTTACCGGAGCACCGGAGGAACCAGTAACTCGAACTTTTTTCGGAACACATCATCTATTAGGCACATGCTGCTCGTACACCTACAGCTCCCACCTCAGATGTTGAAGTGCCTTGGCTAAAAGCAAATGCTTAGCCAGGGAGATTCGTTAAGGAACATACACGTGCAAAGCGTAGCAAGTACTCCCTCCGTCTAGAAATATAAGATTAGCTTTGTGAGTCGAATGTATCTAGACATCTTTTAGTGTATAGATTCCTAGAGGTTTAGAATGAACTTATACACTAAAAGATGTCTAGATATATTCAATTCACAAAGGTAGAATGTCTTATATTTCCGAACAGAGGAAGTAGACGTGTACGAATATACATACACCATCTCAAGTTGGCAATTGCTAATCGCATAAAAAACTGATAGATTGCGTGTTTGAGATGTTTGCAGATTCTCTATTCTCTTTATTACACGCAAGAGTCTGCACCTTTGGGGTACTCCGCTCCTCCACCACCGTCGCGCACGGAACCAGGCGCCGCGCCGACAAGGAAGAGCAGCCACACGCGGACCATGGACAAATGGATTGGAGGCTTGGAGCTCCGCGGTCCGTGGACTTCTCGACAATGACGATGCCGGTCGGCCATTTTTTGGGTACGACAAGAAACCTGTGCCGAAAACATAGATTAGGGAGGCGAGATCGAGAGAGGAGGCGGCGTTTTTCTTTTGAAGGCATAGTCACACGATGGACATGAAGGAAACTTCCGCTTTGTATATGGAGTGGATCGCTTCAATACCTCATGTACTGAACAGACTCTAAATCAACTATGATACCAATTAGTTTAGCCCATCGTGCAACTTAAAGTATGAAAGCGTCTTTGATGTTGGACCAAAGCGCACTTTGATGGACGTAGAGAGAAACGTTCCATACTTTATTATTACGTATAAATATATACGGAGAGCATTTTTGGACATATTTTGAGAAGATTAGCATGTCCCCAATTTCTCTGGTCGATATTCTTTTCAATTACAAGACTTGATCCTGGAGTAGGGCACGTCAACACCATCACCAATAATTTGCCATGTTGCAAATTTGAACGACCAAGGTAATTATATATTTCTCTATCATAGTTTCC
Source organism: Avena eriantha (assembly GCA_910589775.1). NCBI lineage: Eukaryota > Viridiplantae > Streptophyta > Magnoliopsida > Poales > Poaceae > Avena > Avena eriantha. The sequence continues at coordinate 231,355,641 of OU342746.1, forward strand.
ACGCAAATGAATCTTATTGGTCACTAATTATACTGAGCAAATGTAAAATAAATATGCTTTTAATTGACAATATCTTTCATCCTACCCATGGCAAATAGCTAATTTGTAATGATAACAGTAATATCTTGCAATTTTAAGAAATGTCTAATGTATTTCTATGAACTTTTCACGCCATGTGGACATCTCTACTATAAGTATTTTAACTAAATATCACGCAGCAACGCACGGGGAATTATCTAGTTGAGAGAGAAGACGGGGACTGAAGTGACGGCCGAGGCTACGTCTGGGCGGATGATTCCACACGTTTGTTTATCCATAGCTTTCATCTTTACTAGATCATGATGTTTTTCAGTAAATTGATAGGAACTATACAAAATACACATAGTGATAATGAGAGATGAAGTTAAACTCAGGAAAATTGCCATATATATTGGACAACATTTGAAATGTCTGAAAAAAGTTTTATTATACCGATACCGCTTACACTTACAATTACGATTGGTTGCCTTGGCCATCCATATTATAGAAAAATGAGAATATATAAGAGTAAAATAAAATGAAAATGAACCTAAACAATCTCATTTACAAAAAATATATCTTGAGATCAAATACTATAATGTGGTTTATGAAAACTAAATGCAGACCACCATATAAATAACTTACCATAGCAAAAAATTTGTGACATGGATGGAGCTCATGCCTAATAAGCATGAAGGTTGTATCTGTATTGAGAACCTCCAACGATGTACCGGGGAGAAGATTTTCACCACTTTAATAACCAAAAACAGAATAGCTAATCAAAGGCATGGCCAACTAAGAGTGTGCAAATAAATGCTAGAAACTGACAAATAAACGTAATGAGATGTTGAGGTTTTGCCCCCTCTCTACCGTGTGAATAGGATTGCTGCATGACTATACTATTCGATGCGTTGATACAAAATCATGAAAAGATAAACTGTGGCACAAAAATCTGGACAAACTAACCGTGTCAGCAACTATAATGAATTGTCAGGTCAAGAAATCCCAATTCCAATTATACAGGCCAGCCTCCAAATTTTGCCCGACGAAATTGACATGAACCAGGATGAAAACTACCAGCACAGAATGGATACTACAGAGACATAATAAATTACAGTTCAAACACAACATAATCATTGGAAAAAGAGCAGATTGCAGAGAATTTTTTACAGAAAAGATGAACATAGAGAGCTAAGAGAGCTCAAAGGCAACCTAGTAGAGAATAGTAGCTGCTCGAGGGGAATGGTACAGTAGCTGATCCTTAATTAAGGTCTGTAGCTGATCCTTAATTAAGGTCTGTAGCTGTTGCGCCGTTGTTGATGGCTCAATGCACGGCGCCCAGAAAAATGCTTGATGGAAGTGTTGATGTAGAGCTCGTTGGGAACCCAAGAGGAAGGTATGATGAGCACAGCAGCAAGTTTCCCTCAGTTATGAAACCAAGGTTTAATCGAACCAGTAGGAGCAAGGAAACATCCAAAAGGTGTTACTAACTGAGCTTTGGCAGGGCACACTACCGGTGCTAGAAAGCAACGTGGAGACCTGCACAACACAACCACAGAACTTTGTCCCCAACTTGCGATGAGGTTGTCAATCTCACTGTGTTTTGCGGAAAACAAAGGATTAAACGTATCGAATGGAAAAAAGTAAAAGTAAAAGTTTGCAGAAAGTAAACACAAAGCAGTAAAAGATTGTAGATTGAATGTAAAAGACAAGGACCGGGATCCATAGTTCACTAGAGGTGGCTCTCCTTAAGATAGATAACATGTTGAGTAAATAAATTACAGCGGGGCAATTGACAAACATCGAGAAAGCAATACATGCATATAATAATCATCATGACTCGTTTTAGACTTGATTGGGCATTACAACATTATACATAGACCGCCATCCAACTGCATCTATGACTAATAATCCACCTTTAGGTTATCATCCAAACCCCCTCCAGTATTAAGTTGCAAGCAACAGATTATTGCTTTACGAACTGCGTGTAAAGTAAACAATACGATTGTTCTATGAACAAAGGATTGTTGTTTTCTCCCTAGTAGCAACAACACATCTAGTACCTAGAGATTTCTGTCACTTCCCCATATTACCAGAGGCATGAACCCACTATCGAGCATAAATACTAACTCTTAGAGTTGCTAGCATCTACTTAGCCAAGATAGCTACTAACAACAGAAAGCATGCAAGATCACAAATAAGAAAGACATGATAGAATCAATAATCAATCTGAAATAGCATCTCAATATCCATCGGATCCCCGCAAACACAACATGCAGAATTATAAATAGATGATCTTGATCATGAACGGAGCTCACAAGATCTAAACATGAAAGCACAAAGGAGGAGAACCAGCCATCTAGCTACTACATGGATCCGTAGTCCAATGATGAACTACTCACGCATCACACCGGAAGCTTGCATGGTGATGAAGAAGGCCTCCAGGATGAATTCCCCTCTCCAGCAGGGTGCTGGGAAGAGCTTCAGATCCCTCCCGATCTAGAGATGGAGATGACGGCGGCTACAGACTCTTTCGTAGATTTTTGATCAGGTACTTAGGGTTTACGTCCCGAGGGCATCTTATAGTCGGAAGAGGAGGCCGAGGGGGTGCCTGGGCTGGACACACCACCCCTTGGCGCGGGCCAGGCCTGGCCGTGCGGCCAGGTGGTGTGGCCGCCCTCTGGCCCCTCTCCATCTCGTATTCTGGCACTTGATGACATCCGGAAAAATAGGCACTTCGGCTTTTGTCCCGTCGAATTCCGAGAATATTCATTTTCTGACTTTCCTGGAACCAAAAACAACAGAAAACAGGCAGCTGGCACTATGGATCTTGTTAATAGGTTAGCCCAAGAAATCATATGAAAAGTACTCCAAAGTTGGAACAAAACACAAGAAAGTGGATAAAACTGAGCATGGAACATAAAAAATTATAGATATATTTGCAATGTATCAACATCCCAAAGCTTAACCCCTGCTCGTCCTCGAGTAGGTAAGTGATAAAAACAAAGAATAATTTTTGAGGTGACTTGCACCATCAAAGACTTGATCAAAGTATTTGCAGAACATTCAAAGCTGGGATCATAGTACTTCAATAATAACATGAAAGACAAAGTTCTAGCAATAAGCAGAGAAACTATGATGCAACATGAAAAGACACAAACAAAAGATTCATGAATAACAATGCTTTGCAAGACGTTTGTTTGTTTTACATAAAGAAAACATAGCATACTAGTATTCAACTTGTCCCTCATAGAGTAGCAAATATAAATGCATAGGACACCTTCAAAGTTCATAAGAGTGACTAGATACAATAGTTTAAAACAAGAAATATCAAGTTATGTATCAATCAACAAGTCTTGGGACAATGCAGATAGAACTAAGAATGACCACTATGCTCTCAAAGTAGGTGCATAAAGATATAAGGTGGAGACTCAATATAATGGTGGAAGAAAGACCTTTTGTAAAAGGAAGTAGGGATTCAAGTCTCATAAAGAGCTTCCAAAAATTATGGTACTTATAGCTTTCAGCTCTCATTGCCCCTATCATAAGCATCTTGAAGTGATTAAGGTTAAAGTGAACAAACTATGGTGTACATTCTTGATGAAGTATAAGTCAGAAATCTCATGTCCCTTGTATACGAGGGCCGCTCCTCATGCTACCCAAGTTTAGTCACCGGTAAGTTCTTGTCATTGTAAGTATATGCGTATCATTGAGAACCGCCAACGGGGTACCCCTTCCCGATGATACGGAAGAATCCCCATATCAAAATGACAAGGCAAGCAGACAACGAGCATCTCAGCATTCTTCTTATTTACCATGGGAATATGGTGCTTTTTTCTCTCTTTCCTCTTTTCATAGTATCTTTTTTTCTCTTTTCTCTTTTTTTCTCAATATAGGACTCTTTTTTATAAGAAGAATGCTTCATAGACAGCTCATTATGGTTACGTTGCAGGTTTCCACCATGTCAGCATGGATTAGACCAGCGACCCAGGCATTTCTCTAACACATATACATAACTCCATGGACTTACAAGCTCCCCTTTCATTTCACACCAACGACATCCATATACAAAAAAGCATGATATCAACTAGGTACAAGTACCAAGTGCAATGTTGAAAGCGTTCCCCATGAAAGCATGGTTCTGCTAATTTCCAACAAATAAGTTCAAACATATACAACATAGAAGACACAATGGTTCAAGTTTATTAAGGGCAAGTAAAGTAAAGTGTGCCATCAAGTTCGTGAGAGCTTTAATCACTAGTTTTCTCATAACAAGTGGAAGGTAAACAAAAACATGAATATACTTGGAATAGCATAAGCTAATAGGTAGGTATGGTGGAATCTTTGGAATAACTTGGTTTAGGGAGTTGGATGCATGAGTGGAACTCATACTTGGTTGTGGAGGCTAGCAAAAGACTGGGAGCGACAAACTAAGAGAGCAATAATGGCCATAGTCATGCAGAGCGACAAAACATTATTGATCAAAGCATAAAGTGATACTAAAAGTTGAAAACTAAAGGATCATAAAGTCTATGGTGACTTGATATAGTCACAACATGGTGTGATCATGCGCCAAGTCAACCCAAATAAAGCATCAAAGGAGAAAACCACTATACTATGCTTTAATATGCTAAAACAACGCATGATTCATCCAATGCACATTAAGCAATCTAAATTGTTTATAACAAGTCATGCTGCAGCAAAGAATACTAAGCATAAATCCAAAACAATATCAAGCATGGTATGACAAAGCATAGGCCACAGTCAAAAACAAGCTCTTTTTACCACATAAGCATGGACTTTCCTACTCTTTACCAAACCAAACTATTTGCAAACCAATGTATGAAAGAGGGGGTCCTACCAATTTATTCAGAAAACTAAGAAAACCAAAGCAAATGAAAACCAAAACGAAAATGAAAAAGAAGACGCTCCAAGAAAAACACAACTGTGCATGAAACAATAAAAATGAAGCGTTTGCAAGAAACTGGGATTTTTATTGATGAAGAAGGGGATGCCTTGGGCATCCCCAAGCTTTGACGCTTGTACTTCTTGGATATTTCTTGGGGTGACACGCATGGCATCCCCAAGCTTGAGATTTAGTCCATCCTTCATATCATTACTCATTCCTTCCATACACCTGAAAATTTTCCTTCATACAAAACTTCACACAATCTTTATTAGCAACATTAGTGCATTCAAGATAAATAAGTCTTAAGGTTTAGTTCTAACACCAAATAAACTTCCATTAGAACACTAGCTACTGTAGAACTTCCCTCAAAAATCTCAATTCCCCAAAAGAACTCAAAAAGGAACCAACAAGAAGCAAATGCAGAAAATGGCAGAAATCTGTCAAAACAGACCAGCAGGTAAAGACGAATTTTTCGAAGACCTTCTGTTGCTCAAATCAAAACGTGTTGAACTAACGAAGTTATATAACAACCTGGGGCAGAAGCACTAAAATTCACGTCTCAAAAATACGTTCAGAGATTTTACACGAATGTTTACGGTGAAACACAGAAATCTATTTTGGGACAGCAACTTTCCCAATCATTACTTATCTGTCATTAGAGGTTACTCTTGGCACAAAAAGCAAATAAAAAGGATAAGGAGAGGTTATTACAGAGGTAATAACTTCCAAGAGTCATCTAAAACTTTTGGGATATTTCCCAATAAGTACGTTTCTTTAACGCCTTTAAGTTAGGCATAAGAAGCAAGAAAGAATCAAGTGTTCTCAAATGAAGAAGCATTAACATCAAATTTTGTTTTCATAGGAGAAACAAAAGAAATATTTTCCCTCTTTTTATGGAAGTGTTCTATACGTTTCTTGAGTGGGAGTTGATATTTAATGGTGCCTTCTTTCATATCAATGATGGCACCAACAATTCTAAGAAACGGTCTTCCCAAAGTAATGAAGGAAATATGCCCTAAGAGGCAATAATAAAGTTGTTATTATATATTCCTTATATATGATAGATGTTTATTTTACATGCTAGAATTGTATTGATCGGAAACATCAATACATGTGTGTTTAATAAACAAAAAGGGTTCCTAGTTATGCCTCTCTTATAGACTAGCTTGTTGATTAACAAGATGATCAAGGTTTCCTGATCATGGACATTGGATGTTGTTAATAACAAGGTCACACCATTGGTGGAATGATGTGATGAACATTCATCTGAAGTATAGCATTACGATCAAGTCATTATGTTTATATTGCTATAACATCATACGAAGTAATCTTTATCCTTAGACCATGAGATCATGTTAATTGCTAACACCGGAAGAGTATCTTGATAACATCAAACGTCACACCGTAACAGGGTAACTATAAAGATGGGTTCAGTACTATGAAGGTGTTATGTTGAGGCTCATGGATCAAGAGTGAAATTTGTCAATCCAGATGACGGATAGATATACTCTGGGCCCTCTCGGTGATATCACATTAAGATAGCTTGCAAGCAAGTGATGTGATCACTAGAATGTTATATCACGGGAACGAGAAAAGATTGCATGTCAGTAACAAGATCAAACTAGGTATGGAGATACCGATGATCGAATCTCGGACATGTAATATATCGAGAGACAAAGGGATTTAGTTACAAGCGTTAAAGGTTCTCACGATCACAGAAGTCATCGTTGAATGTGTAGGAGTCAGTACGGATCTCCAGGCCCCGCTGCTGATTATTGATCGAAGAAGGGTCTCGATCATGTCTGCATTATTCGCGAACCGTAGGGTGGCACACTTAAGAGTTACCGGACACCATTTTGGAGCACATATGTTTCAGACGAAAGAATTGCAAAGTGCAGGAATTGTTTCAATAGAAATCGGAAATTGTTTCGGGTGAAATTGCAGAAAGTGGTTCTGCATGTGATATTGAAATATTGCAAGGGGCTATATGTGAATATTTGTTAATTAAAGTAATTAACAAAATTCTGAACAAATTTAATAAAAAGAGTTTTATTAAATGAGAGAGCATTAAATTTGGAGAAATTTAATGCATTTAAAGTGGAGACTTTAAAAGGGAATATGAAGAGGCATTTTTATGTGGAGGGGTTACCACCACATGAATGGGGGAGGTGAGGGGTCACCCCCCATGCGCCGGCCATGGAGAGAGGGGGCACCCCCCTCCTCCTATAAAAGGCCACCCATTCCCTCCTTCATCCTCACACCTCCTTGTGAAGGATCTCTCTCCCCCTCTAGAATTATTTTCCCATGGTCTTGGATTAGCGAGATACATGTTCCCGGTGGCATTTCGTCTGGAAGGATTTGCTGCTTGAGCAAGGAGGTGGAGGTTGTCCGGTGGCTTGAACGTGTGTACGAGTGTGGATGCGCTGCTGAGTTGCGGCGCTCGGACTTCCTCACGATCTTGAGATCGGCAAGTGTACGACTACATCAACCACGAGTTCCTACTCGTTAACAAAACTCGTTGTCTTTGAGGGTAAGTTCTCGTAGGATGTATGTCCACCTGTTGCTTTGTACCTAGTAGACAGATCTTGGCGTGTAGTTCACACCGTAGGAATTTTTTTGTTTTCTATGTTGCGGACCCAACAGTGGTATCAGAGCCTAATCTATGCGTAGGTGCTTTGCACGGTAGTACACATATGTTTATATGTGGGCGATGATGATCATGTTATTGCATCTTCTATGTATTTTGGATATTGGTGGCATAGTGGGATGAAGTGGCCCGGACTAACCTTACATGTCATCGTACATGAGACCGGTTCCACGACTGACATGCAACTTGTTTTGCATAAGTGGCTGGCGGGTGTCTTTCTCTCCTACTATAGTCAATATCTGATTTACAACGAGTTGCTAATAACTTATTTATCCTCGTTGTGGTTCATGTTCGTAGGTGAGAACAGTTCTATCTCCGAAAGCCCTAAGCCACGTAAAACTTGCAATTGATAAATTAGAGGCGTCTAGTTTAGATCGTTGTTGGGCTAGTGTATTGATATGGTATTGTTGTAAGTAGATGTATGATAGATACTCTTACAACACACTCAACGTGTAAGTTCCATAGACCTTGGCCTTACACACAAAGGAATGATAGAGATCATACCACGATGCAAGTGATAGAGATCAAATGCGTGGACTATACCACTCACTATACACATTAGATGTTAGCATCTTATACTACTAGTTTGGCGCTTTTGGTAGCATTATAAGATGATCCCTCATTTAGATATCAAGATAAAAATGTGTTCTTTCTTAAGTATGCACCGTTCTGTGGATCTGTTTCGAGACATCACGTGATGATCGGGTGTACTCGAATCTATGCTTTCATAGGAACGGGTGTAAGACAGTTCTACACACGCGAATACTAAGGTTCTTACTTGGCGAGCCTAGCATGTACAGACATGGCCTCGGAACACGGACCGAAAGGTTAAGCATGAGTCATATAGTTGATATGATGCCCATATAGATGCTCGCCTTTGAAGCTACATCAACTCACATGATGATCGGACTTGGTGTAGTGGATTTGGTTCATGTAATCACCAAAAAGACACGAGGGATGTCGTTTTTGAGTGGGAGTTCATTAGTAATTTGGATTAGTTGAACTCAATCTATCATAAACTTAGTCTAAATAAACTTTACAAATTCTGTTGTAGATGGCACCACCTGCTTTTAATTTTAATGTGTTCATGGAGAAAGAGAAACTTGCTGCGAATGGTAGCAACTTCACCAACTAGGCTATGAATCTAAGGATTCTCCTCATTGCTGCACAAAAGCAATATGTGCTAGATGCGCCGCTAGGCCCCCCACCAGCTCCTGATGCCCCTGACGAGGAAAATAATGTCTATGTGACTCGTCAGGAGTACCACAACTTAGTTCATTGCGGCATACTGTATGGGCTAGAGCCAGAACTTCGAAAGCGTTTCGAAAATGGCAATGCCTTTGATACCATGGGAGAATTGAAAATGATTTTTGATACCCATGCTTCCATAGAGAGTTATAATGCTACAGAAAAGTTCTTTAGCTACATGATGGAGGAAAACATCTCCGTTAGTGAGCACGTACTCAAAATGTCTAGGTACGCCGATAAGCTTGTGTCCTTGGGAATAACGATTCCCATTGACTTAGGCATACATCATGTTCTCCAATCTCTGCCACCTAGCTACAAGAGCTTCGTGATGAACTATAATATGCAGGGCATGAAGAAGTCTCTTCCCGAGCTTCTGTCAATGCTTAAGACTGCAGAAGTAGAGATTAGGAAAGAACATCAAGTGTTGATGATCAATAGGACCACCGGTTTCAAGAAAGACAAGAAAGGCAAGCACAAGGGAAAGAAGGGTGGCAAGTCTGTTGCCACGCCTGAAAAGAAACCCCGAGCTGGCCCTAAGTCTGACACCGAGTGCTACTATTGTAAGGGGACTGGCCATTGGAAGCGCAACTGCCCCAAGTATTTGGCAGACAAGAAGTCCGGCAAGGCAAACAAAGGTATATGTGATATACATGTTATTGATGTGTACTTGACTAGTACTCGCAGTAGCACCTGGGTATTTAATACGGGATTGGTTGCTAATATATGTAACTCGGTTCAGGGGCTACGGAACAAGCGACAACTAGCAAGGGATGAGGTCAGAATGTGGGTCGGCAATGGATCAAAAGTTGATGTGATCGCCGTCGGGACACTACCTCTCCATTTGCCATCGGGATTAGTTATAAACCTAAATAATTGTTATTTAGTGCCTGCACTGAGCATGAACATTGTATCTGGATCGTGTTTGATGCAAAGTGGTCATTCCTTTAAATCTGAAAACAATGGTTGTTCGATTTATAAGAATGATATCTTTTATGGTCATGCACCTATGTTGAATGGTTTATTTCTGTTGGATCTCGATAGTAATATTACACACATTCATAATATTAATGCTAAAAAGATTAAACTTGATGATGATATGTCTACATATATGTGGCACTGCCATCTAGGTCATATTGGCGTTAAACGCATGAAGAAACTCCATTCCGATGGACTTTTGGAATCACTTGATTTTGAATCATTTGATACATGTGAGCCATGCCTTATGGGCAAGATGACTAGAACGTCGTTTTCCAGTTCAATGGAACGGGCGACAGATCTATTGGAAATCATACATACTGATGTGTGTGGACCAATGAGTGTGTCGGCGCGAGGTGGATATCGTTATTTTGTTACTTTCACGGATGATTTGAGTAGACATGGGTATATATATTTGATGAAACACAAGTCTAAAACTTTTGAAAAGTTCAAGGAATTTCAGAATGAAGTGGAAAATCATCGTAATAGAAAGATCAAATTTCTATGGTCTGACCGTAGAGGAGAGTATCTAAGTTACGAGTTTAGCACACACATGAAAGAGTGTGGAATAGTTTCACAACTCACGCCTGCCGGAACACCACAACGTAATGGTGTGTCGGAACGTCGTAATCGTACTTTATTGGATATGGTTCGATCTATGATGTCTCTGGCTGACTTGCCACTGTCATTTTGGGGTTATGCACTGGAAACAGCTGCATTCACTTTAAATCGGGCACCATCTAAATCCGTTGAAACGACACCGTATGAATTATGGTTTGGAAACAAACCTAAGCTGTCATTTCTTAAAGTTTTAGGATGCGATGTTTATGTGAAGAAACTTCAATCGGATAAACTCGAACCCAAAGCGGAAAAATGCGTCTTCATAGGATACCCTAAGGAAACAATTGGGTATACCTTCTATCATAGATCCGAGGGCAAGGTTTTTGTTGCCAAGAATGGATCCTTTCTTGAGAAGGAGTTTCTCGCGAAAGGTGCGAGTAGTCGGAAGGTAGAACTCGAAGAGGTTATTGAACCTTCTCTACATGGAAGGGCGAGTGGCGCAGCACCGGAAGTTGTTTTGGAGTTGACTGCACCTGATGAAGAGAGAGCTAATGATAATGATCATGAAACTCCGAAAGAGGACACTACCGAACCTCGCAGGTCAAGCAGGACACGTGCAGCTCCTGAACTGTACGGCAATCCTGCTATGAATTTCATGGTTGATGAAATGGATGACCCTGCGACATATGAAGAAGTGATGATGAGCCCGGATTCCAACAAATGGCTAGAAGCCATGAAATCCTAGATGGAATCCATGTACGAGAACCAAGTTTCGAACTTGGTGGACTTACCTCACGACCGAAAGGCCGTTGAGAATAAATGGATTTTCAAAAGAAAACGGATGCTGATGGTAATGTGACCATCTATAAGGCTCGACTTGTCGCAAAGGGGTTTCGACAAATTCAAGGAGTTGACTATGATGAGACATTCTCTCCCGTAGCGATGCTTAAGTCGGTTAGGATTATGTTAGCAATTGCTGCATATTTCGATTATGAAATATGGCAGATGGATGTCAAAACTGCATTCCTCAATGGTAATATTTAAGAAGAGTTGTATATGATACAACCTAAGGGTTTTGTCGATCCTAAGGATGCTAATAAGGTATGCAAACTTCATCGATCCATCTATGGACTGAAGCAAGCATCCTGGAGTTGGAATCTCCGCTTTGATGAGGTGATCAAAGAGTTTGGATTTGTCCAAACTTATGGAGAGGCTTGTTTTTACAAGAAAGTGAGTGGGAGCAATGTGACACTTATGATATTATATGTGGATGACATATTATTGATTGGAAATGATATAGACCTTTTAAACAGTGTTAAAAGTTATCTAAACAACAAATTTTCGATGAAAGACCCTGGTGAAGCATCATATACATTAGGCATTAAAATCTATAGAGATAGATCAAGGCGCCTAATTGGGCTATCGCAGAATACATACCTTGATAAGATATTAAAGAAGTTTAATATGGGCGAAAGTAAGAAGGGGTTCTTACCTATGTTGCAAGGCAAGACATTGAGTAAGACTCAAAGTCCGGCTATGGCGGAAGAAAGAGAGATGATGGATAAGATCCCCTATGCCTCGGCCATAGGCTCTATTATGTATGCCATGCTATGTACAAGACCGGATGTGGCACATGCTATTAGTTTGACTAGTAGGTACCAATCTGATCCAGGTTCGGAACACTGGATAGCGGTAAAGAACATCCTGAAGTACTTGAGAAGAACCAAGGATATGTTTCTTATATACGGAGGTGAAGAAGAGCTAGTCGCTAAGTGTTATGTTGATGCTAGCTTTGACACCGATCCGGATGACTCTAAGTCTCAATCCGGATACGTATTTCTCTTGAACGGAGCAGCAGTTAGTTGGAGGAGTTCCAAACAACCTGTGGTGGCTGGATCAACGACGGAGGCGGAATATGTTGCTGCTTCAGAAGCGACGCAGGAGGCGGTTTGGACGAAAGAGTTCATTACGGAACTAGGTGTGGTTCCCAGTGCGTTGGACCCAATGGTGATCTATTGTGACAATAATGGAGCCATAGCCAACGCAAAGGAACCAAGGTCTCCCAAGAATTCCAAGCATATTAAGCGCCGGTTTCACTCCATCCGCGAGCATGTCAAGGATGGAGATATAAAGATTTGTAAAGTACACACGGACCTAAATGTAGCAGATCCGTTGACTAAAGTTCTCCTTAGGGAAAAACATGATCAACACCAGAACTCCATGGGTTCTAGATTTATCACTATGTGAACTAGATTATTGTCTCTAGTGCAAGTGGGAGACTGAAGGAAATATGCCCTGAGAGGCAATAATAAAGTTGTTATTATATATTCCTTATATATGATAGATGTTTATTTCACATGCTAGAATTGTATTGATCGGAAACATCAATACATGTGTGTTTAATAAACAAAAAGGGTTCCTAGTTATACCTCTCTTATAGACTAGCTTGTTGATTAACAAGATGATCAAGGTTTCCTGATCATGGACATTGGATGTTGTTAATAACAAGGTCACACCATTGGTGGAATGATGTGATGAACATTCATCCGAAGTATAGCATTACGATCAAGTCATTATGTTTATATTGCTATAACATCATACGAAGTAATCTTTATCCTTAGACCATGAGATCATGTTAATTGCTAACACCGGAAGAGTATCTTGATAACATCAAACGTCACACCGTAACATGGTGACTATAAAGATGGGATCAGTACTACGAAGGTGTTATGTTGAGGCTCATGGATCAAGAGTGGAATTTGTCAATCCACATGACGGATAGATATACTCTGGGCCCTCTCGGTGATATCACATTAAGATAGCTTGCAAGCAAGTGATGTGATCACTAGAATGTTATATCACGGGAACGAGAACAGAGTGCATGTCGGTAACGAGATCAAACTAGGTATGGAGATACCGATGATCGAATCTCGGACATGTAATATATCGAGAGACAAAGGGATTTAGTTACAAGCGTTAAAGGTTCTCACGATCACAGAAGTCATCGTTGAATGTGTAGGAGTCAGTACGGATCTCCAGGTCCCGCTGCTGATTATTGATTGGAGAAGGGTCTTGATCATGTCTGCATTATTCGCGAACCGTAGGGTGGCACACTTAAGAGTTACCGGACACCATTTTGGAGCACATATGTTTCAGACGAAAGAATTGCAAAGCACAGGAATTGTTTCAATAGAAACCGGAAATTGTTTCGGGTGAAATTGTAGAAAGTGGTTCTGCATGTGATATTGAAATATTTCAAGGGGCTATATGTGAATGTTTGTTAATTAAAGTAATTAACAAAATTCTGAATAAATTTAATAAAAAGAGTTTTATTAAATGAGAGAGCATTAAATTTTGAGAAATTTAATGCATTTAAAGTGGAGACTTTAAAAGGGAATGTGAAGAGGCATTTTAATATGGAGGGGTTACCACCACATGAATGGGGGAGGTGAGGGGTCACCCCCCATGCGCCGGCCATGGAGAGAGGGGGAACCCCCCTCCTCCTATAAAAGGCCACCCATTCCCTCCTTCATCCTCACACCTCCTTGTGAAGGATCTCTCTCCCCCTCTAGAATTATTTCCCCATGGTCTCGGATTAGCGAGATACATGTTCCCGGTGGTATTTCGTCTGGAAGGAGTTGTTGCTTCTGCTGGATCGCTGGAGCAAGGAGGTGGAGGTTGTCCGATGGCTTGAACGTGTGTGCGAGTGCGGATGTGCTGCTGAGTTGCAGCGCTTGGACTTCCTCATGATCTTGAGATCGCCGAGTGTACGACTACATCAACCACGAGTTCCTACTCGTTAACAAAACTCGTTGTCTTCGAGGGTAAGTTCTCGTTGGATGTATGTCCACCCGTTGCTTTGTACCTAGTAGATAGATCTTGGCGTGTAGTTCACACCGTAGGGAATTCTTTGTTTTCTATGCTGCGGACCCAACAAGTAATAGGACAAGAAGCATTGTATTCAACATCCAAAACATAGAAATCAACGGGGACATAGGAATTGTTAACCATGATAAGAACATCATTAAGACTCCCCACGAGTTTCTTTTTAGCATTATCATCAAGTGGGACATTCAAATAACAATCTTCAAGTGGAGGCAAATCAAGCATATCATAAATCCTTCTAGGTATAATAGAAACACTACTATCAAGATCACATAAAGCTTTGAAATCAAAGTCATTCACTTTCATATTAATGATGGGTTCCCAACCATCTTCTTGTTTTATAGGAATAGAAGCTTTATGTTTCATCTTTTCTTCTTTAATCTTTATGAGAGCATCGATAATGTGTTTTGTAAAGGCCATGTTCATTGCACTAGCATTAGGACTTTTATCAAGATTTTGTAGGAACTTAATAACTTCAGAGATGTTGCAACCATCAAGATCAAAATCAACTTTATCATCTAAAGTAGTAGAACTATTACTAGCCTCAACACTAGTGGTGGTAATAGTAGAAACACTAATGTTTCTAGCAATTTCATCTTCTCTTTTCCACTTAGCATGTAATTCAGCTAATAGTCTAACATTTTCATCAATTCTTACTTGTATAGCATTAGTAGCTGCAAAGGGATTATCATTAGTTTCAGGTTTAGCAGCCATTTTATTCAAAGAAGATTGAGCTTCAGCCAAAGATGCTATATTTCTTTCAGCATTAGAGAGTTTTTCCTTAATAGTTTTATTGAAAGCAGTTTGTTTACTAATAAACTCTTTAAGCATAACTTCAAGTTCAGAGGGAGCACTCCTATTACTATTGTAAGAATTTCCATAAGCATTACCATTGTTGGGAGGATAAGGCTTATAACTGTTGTTACCAAAATTGTCCCTATAAGCATTATTACCATAAGCATTGTTGCCAAAATTGTTATTTCTTATAAAGTTCACATCAACTTGCTCTTCTTGAGCAACCAAAGAGGCTAAAGGAACATTAATTGGATCAATATGGGCTTTCCCATTAACAAGCATAGACATAATAATATCAATCTTATCACTCAAGGAGGAGGTTTCCTCAAGAGAATTTACCTTCCTACCTTGTGGAGCTCTCTCAGTATGCCATTCAGAATAATTAACCATCATATTGTCCAGAAGTTTTGTTGCAGCACCCAAAGTGATGGTCATAAAGGCACCTCCAGCAGCAGAGTCCAATAGGTTCCTTGAAGAATAGTTCAATCCTGCATAAAAAGTTTGGATGATCATCCAAGCAGTCAGTCCATGAGTGGGACAATTCTTTACCAAAGATTTCATTCTTTCCCAAGCTTGAGCAACATGCTCATTATCAAGTTGTTTAAACTTCATTATTTCACTTCTCATGGATATAATCTTAGCAGGAGGATAGTATTTTCCAATAAAAGCATCTTTGCACTTAGTCCAAGAATCAATAGTATTCCTAGTTAAAGAATTCAACCATTCTTTAGCTTTTCCTCTCAAAGAGAAAGGAAACAATTTCAGTTTAATAATATCACCATGTATATCCCTATGCTTTTGCATCTCACAAAGTTCAACAAAGTTATTTAGATGGGAAGAAGCATCTTTATTACCAATACCAGAAAATTGTTCTCTCATAACAAGATTGAGTAAAGCAGGTTTTATCTCAAAGAAAGTATTTTCAGCCACAGGCGGAGCAATAGGTGTGCTCATAAAATCATTGTTGTTGGTGCTAGTGAAGTCAACACAACTTAGTGTTTTCAAGAGTAGTCATTTTTTTGGGTTTTCAAATAAGAAAGCAAACTGGTAAAACTAATTTTTTTGTGTTTTTGAATAACAAAACAAGCAAACAAAGCAAAATAAAACTAAGCAAAACAAAAATAACAAAGTAAAGAGATTGGTTATGAGGGACTCCCCTTGTGAAGATGTCCTTGACTCCCCGGCAACGGCGCCAGAAAAATGCTTGATGGCTCAATGCACGTCGCCCAAAAAAATGCTTGATGGCGGTGTTGATGTAGAGCTCGTTGGGAACCCCAAGAGGAAGGTATGATGAGCACAACAGCAAGTTTCCCTCAGTTATGAAACTAAGGTTTAATCGAACTAGTAGGAGCAAGAAAACACCCCAAAGGTGTCACTAGCTGAGCTTTGGCAGGGCGCACTACCGGTGCTAGTAGCAACGTGGAGACCTGCACAACACAACCACAGAACTCTGTCCACAACTTGTGATGAGGTTGTCAATCTCACCATGTTTTGCGGAAAACAAAGGATTAAACGTATCGAATGGAAATAAGTAATAGTTTGTAGAAAGTAAACACAAAGTAGTAAACAGTTTATAGATTGTATGTAAAAGACAAGGACCGGGATCCATAGTTCACTAGAGGTGGCTCTCCTTAGATAGATAACATGCTGGGTGAATAAATTACAGCGGGGAAATTGACAAACATCGAGAAAGCAATACATGCATATACTAATCATCTTGACTCCTTTGAGACTTGATTGGGCATTACAACATTATACATAGACCGCCATCCAACTGCATCTATGACTAATAATCCACCTTCAGGTTATCATCCGAACCCCCTCTAGTATTAAGTTGCAAGCAACAGATTATTGCTTTACGAACTACATGTAAAATAAACAATACGATTGTTCTATGAACAAAGGATTGTTGTTTTCTCCCTAGTAGCAACAGCACATCTAGTACCTTAGAGATTTCTGTCACTTCCCCATATTACCAGAGGCATGAACCCACTATCGAGCATAAATACTAACTCTTAGAGTTGCTAGCATCTACTTAGCCAAGATAGCTACTAACAACGGAAAGCATGCAAGATCACAAATACCAAAGACATGATAGAATCAATAATCAATCTGAAATAGAATCTCAATATCCATCGGATCCCCGCAAACACAAAATGCAGAATTATAAATAGATGATCTTGATCATGAACAGAGCTCACAAGATCTAAACATGAAAGCACAAAGGAGCAGAACCAGCCATCTAGCTACTACATGGATCAGTAGTCCAAGGATGAACTAGTCACGCATCACACCGGAAGTTTGCATGGTGATGAAGAAGGCCTCCAGGGTGAATTCCCCTCTCCAGCAGGGCGCCGGGAAGAGCTTCAGATCCCTCCCGATCTAGGGATGGAGATGACGGCGGCTACAGACTCTTTCGTGGATTTTTGATCGGGTACTTAGGGTTTACGTCCCGAGAGCATCTTATAGTCGGAAGGGGAGGTCGAGGTGGTGCCTGGGCTGGCCACACCACCCCCTGGCGCGGGCCAGGCCTGGCCGCGCGGCCAGGTGGAGTGGCCGCCCTCTGGCCCCTTTCCGTCTCGTATTCTAGCACTTGATGACATCCGAAAAAATAGGCAGTTTGGTTTTGTCCCGTCCAATTCCAAGAATATTCAATTTCTGAATTTCCTGGAACCAAAAACAGCAGAAAACAGGCAGCTGCACTGTGGCTCTTGTTAATAGGTTAGTCTAAGAAATCATATAAAAAATACTCCAAAGTTAGAACAAAACACAAGAAAGTGGATAAAACTAAGCATGGAACATCAAAAATTATAGATACATTTGCAATGTATCAGTCGCCAACGCGCTGCTCAGGTCAGTGGAGGCTTGACACGTGCGCCGCCATTTCTGAGGTCCAAGGACGAGGCGACGCAGCGCCGGCGAGGAGGACGACTACGACTCTGATGGCTGATGACGCAGGGGCGGGAGAAGAAGCGGTCCGCCAGCAGCTCGGTGCAATGGCGTGGAGTCTGGGCACATGCGGGGGGCACGGGGCTCGACAGCAGCTCGCCGGCGGGGCAGCGCTCCCCTGACTTCATCAAGCCATGCTGCTTCCTATCGCGCCGACTCCGCGTAGTGTGGACGGAGGATGGGGACGGGCAGAGTGGAGACGGCGGCTGGCCATGCCCCCGATCCGGCACCGCATTGCATCACTTCTGTTATCGAACGGCATCAATGCTCATGTTGACCTCTAGTACATGGGCTTTAGCGATTATTGGGCCCAGGGCCCAGCTAACCACGGGAGGCTATTTTGATGTCCAGAGTAGCTTTTGTTATCGCGCGGCGTTTGTTATCGGGTCAGGCTCACCGCCGTCGTCGCTCGGGACAGCAGGGGCAAGAGAAGAGTCCACTCTCGCTCACCTCACGTCACGTCACCGGAAGAGTCGCCGCGTGCGGGCGCGTCGCGTTGCTTCCGGCGAGCCGTACGTACGTTTCGTGTGCCGTCGCTGTGACGCTGTGGGATACTGATGGTGGGACGGCGACCGGATTCAATTTTAACACGATCCAGCAGCTATAGCGCGCCGATCGAATCGCCGGGACGCATATCGATCAACACGAGCGCACGCTAGCTCGCTGACTCCGTACGTGGAAATTCCTCTCGCGCGCGCGCGCGGGGCCCATCGTTTTCGATAAAACTGACACGAAAAATGGTGGATAAGATATACAAGTATGTACTACTCCGACTACGAGTACATTGCATAATGGATGTGATATCTTTCGAGAACTCTCCTCCTGGACAACTTCACTGCGTAGTGGACCGCACACGACAGTGAAACTTGTGCAGCCTTCCTTTTCCACATGTTGACTCTTGTATGTGCCGCTAGCTAGCCAAGCGGACAAGTTGCCCGGAAACGTCGTGGATACATATATATGCAAATTCCCCCAATTTTATATGCAGAGAAAATTAGCAGGAGTAGCCCCGACATGGATCGATCCATCGTGCCATGCATGGTCCAGCCCTTGTCCTCCATGTGCAACGCCCAAGTAGACGATTCCACACCTTTGTGTTTCAGTTTATTGTGGCACCATTTTGAGAAGAAAATGGTCACGGACGAGGAACTGAGATCATTATATTATACTGCACGACGACAGTGCCACCACATAGGGTGTCAAATGGAATCTCCCAAAGTCCCACTTCAACAAACTGACACTCTTATGGCGTGTTTGCTTGCTTGCTCGTGTCCTTTAGTCGTACTTGGACATCATGGCTGTATCGGCAATGCAACGTCTAGTGTAAAGAGAACTTTGTTTGGTTTAGTGCATTTTTGTTTCTCTGTGGTTTGGAAACTGCTACTCCACTTGTTTGTTTGCATGTTTTCTTGGTTTTCGGTAATTTGGAACTCGTTTGGCTAGTTGCATTCTCCCTGTTATCCTTACCTACCTCCTCACTCCTGTGGTGTGTTTACCATGACAACAACACAGCACACCACAAAATTCAGATAGTTGCAATTCAGAGAACACCTAGATTAAGACTGAATCCAAATCAGCCAAGACACGTGTGGTGCACCCCGAGTTCACGAACAACTGCCCATGATGCAACACAAGTTCATCACACTGAGAGGTTATAATTGAATACCACCTCCCAATTTTTCTGCGAGGAACCATATTTGAACTGGTGACACGAGGATTTTCAGTGCTCTACTCTACCAACTGAGCTATCCTGACCTTTTCTTGTACATCATCCTAGTAGAGTATTTATATCTATGTCAATTAAAGGGATTAAAAATCAATTAAATAAAGTATTTTAAATTTTAAATTTGAAAATATACATACCAAAGTTTAGGGGTCACCCAACCAAAGTTCATCAGCCTAAGTACTCCGAAATATATATATATATATATATATCATAGTCATCATCATTAACACCGCTACCAGCACCTCCTCGAACAACACAATCCGCTGCTCAGAGGTAGTGCTTATTCAAGAAGGCCGTGAACCAGCTCATCCTGCGATCAGGGGTCATGACAAGATACCTGATCGCCTGTCCACTGTTCTCTATTAGGTGGCTACAAGCACGGTGTATCCAAGTCGGAGAGATGAGCGCAGCAAGAATACGAGCACCGTAGATTATCTTAATATGAGCATAGTTCTCAATGGGCCCGTTGATCAACTATGTGTCCTTTGGATGAACCTACATGAGAATCACTATTAGTTCAAAACGTGTAGTTTATATAGCTTTACAACTACTCAACATACCGATGCAAGTGCAAATATATCAAACCTTGATGTGCGCATAGTAATGGTCGTTGTCCATCGTGATAGCAGAGGTCGCCTCAACCCAACGCACGTTCTAAAGACTTTTGATCCTCAGCACCTGAATCCACCTAACTCTCTAGTGTCTCACGTGGTTGTAGATCTGGTTCGGGGTGCGGCCATAGAACTTGAAGACATCGTTTGTAATCAAGCGCATGTCCGCCTCTTCGAATCCCTGAATAACTGAACCCCCTTTTTAGATCAACTGGTAGACCCTATTAAAGACGAAGATGGACATATATGCTGACCATGTCATGGATAACTTCTTGCACACAACATCAGGCATCGGCACATGACCAGAAGGAGCATAGAGGTTGCCAACAGATCAGGGGATGGAACCTTGTCCTATGAAACTAGAGATACGCATTGTGTTTAGTTCTAGGGGACAAACTATACTTGTAACACTAATCGTACCTACACCATAAGAGAATCCTCACAGTACAACATGCATAATGACTGCTAGAATGTACCACAAAGGTCTAGATCCACTAGGAGCGACCACACACGAACAAATGGACTATGAGCATAACATGGTAACCGATTTAAGCTTTGGGAGGTTGGGTTAGGTGTCTCTTATAGAGATCTAAACATCGAAGGGGTAAATGATGGAATTAGACCATGAGAATGCAGGGAAGGTAGATCAACAAGTTTAGCAAGAAATCCACAGATCAAAACCTACCAAAACATACTCAAATCTCAGATCGACCCAAAACACGAATTGGGAATTTTTTGTGGAATTTTTAAATTCATGAGGAAAAGACCAAATCGCTGAGAAATCCGTGGCAACCATAAGTTGTTGATACCAGATGATAAGGGTGAACATCAAGGGTGGCCCGATCTTCACGGATCTCGTAGTCAAATCGATGAAAAGGAAGAAGGTAGCGGGAGCAAACACACACCTCGTGTAACATCCCAAAACTTTAATCCAATATATTAAGATCCAAATAACCCAATTTAGGGTTAACAAAACTTTTCTCTTTTAAATACTTAAAAATGCATATGTGTGTTGCATTAATATGGAAGTGATTTCAATTGCCATGTTTGTTTGTTCTAATGGTTGTAAAATGATTCTAAGATGAATGCCACATCATCTAGATCCTTCCCAAGAAAAATCCAAATAAAAAGAAATCAAATAGAAATGGTCACTTTTGCCATTTTAATCAACTAGACCACTTTGGGTGTTCCTAGCACTCAAATTCAAACAGAAACAATTATGGATCTTTGCACCCCTTGATAGTACAAGTAAAGATGTACCAAGGCCCACCTTGTGATCTTCCAAAAACATTCAAACTCTAAATTTACATGACATTTGAAAATGGAATCAAGTGTATGTACCTAGATCCCACCTTTTCAAAAACCAATCAAATGAATTCAATTTGACAATCCCCGGCAACCAAAGACTACCAAGCAACAGTGAAGATCACTCAAAAAATGTCATTCAAAAATTTCAAAGTTGAATTCTTTCGGCCATTTTGTCAAACACCTTATGTGCATAAATCTAGAAAAAATCAAAAACACTAGTGTGAGCAGTGTTATGGCTAATTTGGTCTCCCATTTTGCAACCAAAGCACCCCCAGTACACCCCTTACCCTGTGCTAGCACGGCCACCCACTGTGCACATGACCAAATGGTCATGGCGACCATGGTCGAGCCCATTTCGCACCCCCACCGTCGACAGCACGACACAAGCCCCACCAGCCTCGCCTCCCATGTCTGGCGCGTTGCCCGTGCTCCACTTCCCCCTCCAGGCCAACCCTAGCTCGAGGACAGAGAGAGGAGAGGCCAGGAAACGCGCGCCGAGGCCATGTCTGCCGTGCCGACGCCGCTCCCACCGTTCACGCACTGTCCCCGCTCAACCCGACCTCACATCGCTCCCACCACTAGCCTACACGATCACTAGTGTCCCAGGAGGCCAACGGACACGCTCGTTCCCTCGACCGTGACCCGTAGCCGCCGAATGCCGCGAAACTCGCCGTCGACCGAGGAAGCGTGCACGCAGCGACGCTCGCTTCCCTTTTGTATGGAAGTACTATTGTTGTAAGAAAATACTATCAAGTATCTATTTCCTTCAATTACTAGTCGTGGTTAAATCCAGTTAACAGGCATTTTTTTATCCCAGACTACAGATTTTGCGTCTGCTGTCTGTGCTGTAAACCATTTTTCCTTTGTCTTGTGTTGTTTGTAAAATGGTCCTGCAGTTCAACGTGTTACAAATATAGCTACCTTGTACTTAAAGAGGAGATGGACTACATTTTCCTTGCATCCATACAATTGACATTGCTCGTTGCCAGACCACCCTCTTTTCATGAGGTTCTCCTTGGTTATTCACACAAATTATAAAGCACGGTGTTCAACTACATCGATTCAAACTATTACACACACACTACATCAAATTCATTACCCACACATACTACATCGATTCAAACTATTACACACACATACTACTTCAAATTCATTACCCACACTTACTACATCGATTCAAACTATTACACATTTTTAGTCGATGCTAACTTCCTGCTACGCTCTCCATACTACAAATTCATTAGCCACACATACCACGGCAATTCACTAGAGCTCTGTCTTCACTCGAGGGAAATCAGAACCATCTCGTCAAAGCCCAGTTCCCCCACCGAAACTATGTGCGCTGTTGCGAAACGGTGGTGGTCCTATGCCATCGATCCTTCCAGGCCAACACTGCAGGCGACGATGACGCTTTCTGGCAGCCTCCTCGGAGACCTGAATGCCATGTACCGATCCCAGAACCTCCTCCAGGTGGATGATGACCGGGTGCTTCCAGCAAAGTTGTCGCCCTTCCCTGCTTGGAATCTACACCTCGTACATCTTAGGAACGGCATCAGGATCTTTCAGCCACGCCTTTACCTCAATGACCCATCTGTCGCTCGGTGGCACGATTTCCACTAGCTCGTCGCCAAGGCTACTGACGACCTGCTTGAGGGCCTCCGGCTCCTAAGCATCCAATGGGAGGCCGTCAAAGCCAAGTTTGGAGAAGAAACGAAGGTGCCCCAAGCGATCGTCCCACCCACAGGCGCGATGCCAACGCATGAAGCTCATTTTCTCCCCGCAACACTCGAAAGAATTGGAAGAATGCAGAACACGCTCGGTGTCTGAGCTGTGCTCGAACCGGATGAAAAAATCGAATGGCGGCGCGCATACCTCAATCTTGACCACATTTCGTCTGATCCCAAAACAAGACCTGAAAGCCGACAGCAACTCTGCTAGTGACACGGCAGGACAGACGCCTAGCACGATGGCCATGAGAGCGTGGTCGTCGAACTACTGTGCCGGGGCTACCATGCCTAGGGTGCGCGGCAGCACGCAACTTCCCGAGGGCCGTCGCTGGCCTAGATCGCCCGACGGGATGCGCTCCGCTGTGCGAGAAGGACTAGCCAGAGGCGAGATATTAGGCCGGGGACACGAAGCTCTGATACGGCGGACGATGCGACGGTGAAGACTGTGAGCTTCGATTAGAGGTGCGGGAGGTTGACCGGACATGGCGGGGATGCAAATTAGAGCAAGCGAGCTCCAGTCTGAGACGAGCAGCCGGAGCGGAGCAAATGGTATGGGGAGGGGAGCAGGGGAGAAGACTAGAGCAGAGCAAAGAAATAGATCTGGTCCACTCAGGGATCTGGTCCATGCAGGGGTAAGCTAGTCCACAACCGCAAAAGATAACAGGGAATACTGACAGGACGGGCCAAGAAGAGTTGACCTAATAGCGGTATTTGAGTTCAACCGTTTTTTGTCTAGTTAAAATGACCGTTTTCCCGTTAGATTTGTATTCACCTCCATTTGGCCCTTCTGGACAATGCGCGATTCTACTACGGCCCCTCCGCGATTGATGACAACTCGAGTCCCGGGATCCACTCGCCCGGGAAGTTTGGTACCACAAACGAACAATCCCGTCATAGTGGTAGCGTTGTGAACAACTGGAACATCGCGGACGGTCAGACTATAGATAAACCGTTGTATAACCTGTGCGCTGACATCCCCCGGTAGTAGAAGCGAGAACATCGTGAACGGTGTCGCATCGCGATAGCTTGGACTGTAGAGGAAGCTGATGATTCTCAAGCGAGGTGGTAGCCCTTGTGCCGATGTCGAGGGAGCCGAGAGCGTGGGGAAGTACCATGAACTTGTCACCATGTCAGAAAGACTAGTAGAAGAAGCCTCTAGAGCAGTTGCGATGCGCAGAGCGGCGAAGGGAGAGATGCTGACGCTGTCTGTGGTTGTTGGAGTAGAGTAGCAGGTGGTGTAGTCGGGGATGAGGCGATGACGCTGGCAGCGAAGTTGTAGTGGACGAAGACGTAGAAGGCAGCGAAAACAGCGACGACCTGGGGTAGTCATGCTAGATGCCTGACGTGGCGATGAGTGATGTCTACGCACTTCTATTCTTTTAGACTGTTGTTGGGCCTCCAAGTGCAAAGGTTTGTAGAACAGCAGCAAGTTTTCCCTTAAGTGGATCACCCAAGGTTATCGAACTCAGGGAGGAAGTGGTCAAAGGTATCCCCTCTCAAGCAACCCTGTAATCAAGATACAAGAAGTCTCTTATGTCCCCAACACACCCAATACACTTGTCAGGTGTATAGGTGCACTAGTTCGGCAAACAAATAGTGAAATACAAGTGGTATGGAT
Source organism: Avena eriantha (assembly GCA_910589775.1). Lineage (NCBI taxonomy): Eukaryota > Viridiplantae > Streptophyta > Magnoliopsida > Poales > Poaceae > Avena > Avena eriantha. The sequence continues at coordinate 231,380,618 of OU342746.1, forward strand.
AATTATAAGTGGTAACGGTGCTAGAAAATAGCTTGATGGCGTGGAAAAGACTAAAGGCAAACTGAAATAAAGATGGAAGCAAGCAAACATGTAACAGATCTAATTGCAAACGGTGTTTCAATGCTTAGAAACAAGGCCTAGGGATCATACTTTCACTTGTGAACACTCTCTCATAAATATATTATCTTCATGATACTACTCTTAACTACTCCCCGGTTGGACACTCTAATCGATGGTAGGGCTATAACAGCACACCTCAAAGTAAGCCTTTCCGATCTAGGTAACCCCACACTGTCACCTTGAGCACTAGATGGTTCCAACAAACACCACAATTTCATAAAGACATCCAACTCCAAATATAACTCATAACAAGTATTTGTAATCTCTAGCCTAAGTGCCACCATGGTGTGCACACTGTCACGTTCACACACATGGGGAGAGGAGAGATCTATTAAAGCACTTGAGTAGCAAGGTAGATATACTTGATTACAAAGCTCATGATCACAATATGATCACGCATAGAGAGAGATGAACACATAGCTACCGGTAGAACCCTTAGCCTCGAGGAAGAACTACTCCCTCGTCATCATGGGAATCAGCAACGACGATGGAGATGGTGGTGGAGTCGATGGAGATGGCTCCGGGGGCACTTCGCTGTCCCGGTAAGGTGCTGGAATAGAGACTTTCTATCCCCCGAATCTCCCCTTCGGTGGCAGCGGCGCTATGGAACTTTTCATGGCTAGAGGCTTGACTATTTAGGGTTTATGCATCGGGAGGCTCTTATAGGCGAGAGGGGAGACCGAGGGGGTGCCGGAGGGGCCCACACCACCCCCTGGCGCGGCCTGGCCTGGGCTGCACCACCAGGTGGTGTGGCCAGCCCCTGGCCCCTCTCCGTCTCATCTTCTAGCTCCGTGAGTCTTCCGGTAAAATATCGACTTTGGCTTTTGTCCGGTCCAATTCCGAGAATATTGATTTTCTAATTTTCCCGGAACCAAAAATAGCAGAAAACAAGCATCTGGCACTATGGCATCTTGTTAATAGGTTATTCCAAGAAAGTCTATGAAAAGTACTCCAAAGTTGGAACAAAACATAAGAAAGTAGATATAAAACAAGCAGGGAACATCAAAAATTATAGATACATTTGCAATGTATCAACATCCCCAATCTTAACTCCTGCTCATCCTCGAGTAGGTAAGTGATAAAAAGAAAGAATAATTTTTGAGGTGACATGCACCATCATAAACTTGATCAAAGTATTTGTAAAACATTCAAAGCTGGGATCATAGTACTTCGATCATAACATGAACGACAAAGTTCTAGCAATAAGACATAGCAACTATGTTACAACATGAAAAGGCAAAAACAAAAGATTCATGAATAACAATACTTTGCAAGACGTTTGTTTGTTTCACATAAAGAAAGCATAGCATAGTGGCATTCAGTTTGTCCCTCATAGAGTAGCAAAACATAAATGCACGGGACACCTTCAAAGTTCATAAGAGTGACTAGATACAAATAGTTTAAAACAAGAAATATCAAAGCTATGCATCAATCAACAAGTCTTGGGACAATGCACATAGAACTAAAAATGGCCACTATGCTCTCAAAGTAGGTGCATAAAGATAAAAGGTGGAGACTCAATATATAAGTAGAAGAAAGGCCTTCATATAAGGAAGCAGAGATTCAAGTTTCATAAAGAGCTTCCAAAAATTATGGTACTTATTAGCTTTCAGCTCTCATTTCCCCTACCATAAGCATCTTGAAGGTGATTAAGGTTAAAGTGACACAACTAAGAGGATATGCTTAACAAGTTATAAACCAAAATCTCATGCCCCTTACTTACGAAGACCGAACCTCATGCTACTCAACTTTAGTCACAAGTAAGCTCTTGTCATTCTAAGTACATATGTATCATAAAGAACCGCCAACGGGGTACCCCATGCACATGATACAGGAGCTATCCCATAATCAAAATGACAAGGCAAGCAGACAATGAGCATCTCAGCGATCTTTTTATTTGCTATTTGCATAGGTTTTTATTGAGGATGCTTCATAGAGTGCTCATTATGGTGATGCTGCAAGTTTCCACCATGATTAGGCATGTCTTAGGCTAGCGTCCTAGGCGTTTCTATAACACACATACAAACTCCATGATCTTACAAGTTCCACTTTTATTTCACACCGCTGGGATCCATAAGCAAAAGAACATGATATGAACAGGGTACAAAGCACAAGTGCAATGTTGAAAGTGTTCCACATGATGCAGCGTGCGCGCAGCAACGCTCGCTTCCCTTTTGTATGGAAGTACTATTGTTGTAAGCAAATACTATCAAGTATCTATTTCCTTCAATTACTAGTCGTGGTTAACTCCAGTTAACTGGCATTTTTTATCCCAGACTACAAATTTTGCGTCTACTGTCTGTGCTGTAAACCATTTTTCCTTTGTCTTGGGTTGTTTGTAAAATGGTCCTGCAGTTCAACGTGTTACAAATATAGCTACCTTGTACTTAAAGAGGAGATGGACTACATTTTCCTTGCATCCATACAATTGACATTGCTCGTTGCCAGACCACCCTCTTTTCATGAGGTTCTCCTTGGTTATTCACACAAATTATAAAGCACGGTGTTCAACTACATCGATTCAAACTATTACACACACACTACATCAAATTCATTACCCACACATACTACATCGATTCAAACTATTACACACACATACTACTTCAAATTCATTACCCACACGTACTACATCGATTCAAACTGTTACACATTTTTAGTCGATGCTAACTTCCTGCTACGCTATCCATACTACAAATTCATTAGCCACACATACCACGGCAATTCACTAGAGCTGTATCTTCATTCGAGGGAAATCAGAACCATCTCGTCAAAGCCCAGTTCCCCCACCAAAACTGTGTGCGCCGTTGCGAAACGGTGGTGGTCCTATGCCATCGAACCTTCCAGGCGAACACTACAGGCGACGATGACGCTTTCTGGCAGCCTCTTCGGGGACCTGAATGCCATGTACCGATTCCAGAACCTCCTCCAGGTGGATGATGACCGGGTGCTTCCAGCAAAGTTGTCGCCCTTCCCTGCTTGGAATCTGCACCTCATACATCTTAGGAATGGCATCAGGATCTTTCAGCCACGCCTTTACCTCGATGACCCATCTGTCGCTCGGTGGCACGATTTCCACTAGCTCGTCGCCAAGGCTACTGACGACCTGCTTGAGGGCCTCTGGCTCCCAAGCATCCAATGGGAGGCCGTCAAAGCCGAGTTTGGAGAAGAAACGAAGGTGCCCCAACCGATCGTCCCACCCACAGGCGCGATGCCAACGCATGAAGCTCATTTTCTCCCCGCAACACTCGAAAGAATGGGAAGAATGCAGAACATGCTCGGTGTCTGAACTGTGCTCGAACCAGATGAAAAAATCAAATGGCGGCGCGCATACCTCAATCTTGACCTCATTTCGTCTGATCCCAAAATGAGACCTGAAAGCCGAAAGCAACTCTGCCAGTGACACGGCAGGACAGACGCCTAGCACGGTGTCCATGAGAGCATGGTCGTCGAACTGCTGTGCTGGGGCTACCATGCCTAGGGTGCGCGGCAGCACGCAACTTCCTGAGGGCGGTCGCTGGCCTAGATCGCCCGACGGGATGCGCTCCGCTGTGCGAGAAGGACTAGCCAGAGGCGAGATATTAGGCCGAGGACGCGAAGCTCCGATACGGCGGACGATGCGATGGTGACGGCTGTGAGCTTCGATTAGAGGTGCGGGAGGTTGACCGGACATGGCGGGGACGCAAATTAGAGCAAGCGAGCTCTGGTCTGAGATGAGCAGCCGGAGCGGAGCAAATGTTATGGGGAGGGGAGAAGACCAGAGCAGGGCAAAGAAATAGATCTGGTCCACTCAGGGATCTGGTCCATGCAGGGGTAAGCTAGTCCACAACCGCAAAAGATAACGGGGAATACTGACAGGGCGGGCCAAGAAGCGTTGACCTAACCGCGGTATTTGAGTTCAACTGTTTTTTGTCTAGTTAAAATGACCGTTTTGCCGTTAGATTTGTATTCACCTCCATTTGGCTCTTCTCGACAATGCGCGATTCTACTACGGCCCCTCCGCGCGATTGATGACAACTCGGGTGCCGGGATCCACTCGCCCGGGAATTTTGGTACCACATCCGAACAATCCCGTCATAGCGGTAGCGTCGTGAACAACTAGAACATCGCGGATGGTCATACTAGAGATAAACCGAAGTATAACCAGTGCGCTTACATCCCCCGGCAGTAGGAGCGAGAACATCATGAATGGTGTCGCATCGCGATAGCTTGGACTGTAGAGGAAGCTGATGATTCTCAAGCGAGGTGGTAGCCCTTGTGCCGATGTCGAGGGAGCCGAGAGCGTGGGGCGGTGCCATGGTCGAGGTAGCCGCACGTGAAGCCGCGGGCGCATAGTGCGTGAGGAGAATGACAGAGACGCGTCGAGGAAGTCGTCGAGGGTGTCGATGCCGAAGCCGGTGCAGTCCGAGCCATCGAGGACGAGGTGCGGCCATAGTTTTGCCAGAACTAGGCGCATGTCGGGGACAAACGCACACTCCGGTTTTGCCAGAACCGAGTATGCAAAGAAGAACTCGTTGGTGACGCGGTCAAGGCAGTCGTCGAGGAGGGGCGACGCCGAAGAAGACCATGTCGAAGCCGATGAAGACGAGGTGCCGATCCGAGCTTGCCAGACTTGGAAACGTGTCGGGAACGAAGGCACTCCCGGTGTTGCCAGTACCATGCTTGCGGGGGTAGGGACCATCATGAACTTGTCACCATGTCAGAAAGACTAGTAGAGGAAGCCTCCCGAGCAGTTGCGACACGCAGAGCAGCGAAAGGAGAGATGCTGACGCTGTCTGTGGTTGTTGGAGTAGAGTAGCAGGTGGTGTAGTCGGGGATGAGGCGATGACGCTGGCGGCAAAGTTGTAGTGGACGAAGACGTAGAAGGCAGCGAAAATAGCGACGACCTGGGGTAGTCATGCTGGATGCCTGACGTGGCGATGAGTGATGTCTACGCACTTCTATTCTTTTAGACAGTTGTTGGGCCTCCAAGTCCAAAGGTTTGTAGAACAGCAGCAAGTTTTCCCTTAAGTGGATCACCCAAGGTTTATCGAACTCAGGGAGGAAGTGGTCAAAGGTATCCCCTCTCAAGCAACCCTGTTATCAAGATACAAGAAGTCTCTTATGTCCCCAACACACCCAATACACTTGTCAGGTGTATAGGTGCACTAGTTCGGCAAAGAGATAGTGAAATACAAGTGGTATGGATAATTATAAGTGGTAACGGTGCTAGAAAATAGCTTGATGGCGTGGAAAAGACTAAAGGAAAACTGAAATAAAGATGGAAGCAAGCAAACATGTAACAGATCTAATTGCAAACGGTGTTTCAATGCTTAGAAACAAGGCCTAGGGATCATACTTTCACTAGTGAACACTCTCTCATAAATATATTATCTTCTTGATACTAATCTTAACTACTCTCCGGTTGGACACTCTAATCGATGGTAGGGCTATAACAACACACCTCAAAGTAAGCCTTTCCGATCTAGGTAACCCCACACTGTCACCTTGAGCACTAGATGGTTCCAACAAACACCACAATTTCATAAAGACATCCAAATCCAAATATAACTCATAACAAGTATTTGTAATCTCTAGCCTAAGTGCCACCATGGTGTGCACGCTGTCACTTTCACACACATGGGGAGAGGAGAGATCTATTAAAGCACTTGAGTATCAAGGTAGATCTACTTGATTACAAAGCTCATGATCACAATATGATCACGCATAGAGAGAGATGAACACATAGCTACCGGTAGAACCCTTAGCCTCGAGGAAGAACTACTCCCTCGTCATCATGGGAATCAGCAATGACGATGGAGATGGTGGTGGAGTCGATGGAGATGGCTCCGGGGGCACTTTGCTGTCCCGGTAAGGTGCTGGAATAGAGACTTTCTATCCTCTGAATCTCCCCTTCGGTGGCAGCGGCGCTGCGGAACTTTTTGTGGCTAGAGGCTTGACTATTTAGGGTTTATGCATCAGGAGGCTCTTATAGGCGAGAGGGGAGACCGAGGGCGGTCGCTGGCCTAGATCGCCCGACGGGATGCGCTCCGCTATGCGAGAAGGACTAGCCAGAGGCGAGATATTAGGCCGGGGACATGAAGCTCTGATACGAGGGACGATGCGGCGGTGACGGCTGTGAGCTTCGATTAGAGGTGCGGGAGTTTGACCGGAGATGGCGGGGATGCAAATTAGAGCAAGCGAGCTCCGGTCTGAGACGAGCAGCCGGAGCGGAGCAAATGGTATGGGGAGGGGAGCAGGGGAGAAGACTAGAGCAGAGCAAAGAAATAGATCTGGTCCACTCAGGGATCTGGTCCATGCAGGGGTAAGCTAGTCCACAACCGCAAAAGATAACAGGGAATACTGACAGGACGGGCCAAGAAGAGTTGACCTAATAGCGGTATTTGAGTTCAACCGTTTTTTGTCTAGTTAAAATGACCGTTTTGCCGTTAGATTTGTATTCACCTCCATTTGGCCCTTCTGGACAATGTGCGATTCTACTACGGCCCCTCTGCGATTGATGACAACTCGAGTCCCGGGATCCACTCGCCCGGGAAGTTTGGTACCACAAACGAACAATCCCGTCATAGTGGTAGCGTTGTGAACAACTAGAACATCGCGTACGGTCAGACTTGAGATAAACCGAAGTATAACCTGTGCGCTGACATCCCCCGGTAGTATAAGCGAGAACATCGTGAACGGTGTCGCATCGCGATAGCTTGGACTCTAGAGGAAGTTGATGATTCTCAAGCGAGGTGGTAGCCCTTGTGCCGATGTCGAGGGAGCCGAGAGCGTGGGGCGGTGCCATGGTCGAGGTAGCCGTGCGAAGGGTTCATTGTGGTCGATGTTGTGGTCGGGGATGCCGGTGTCGAGGTAGCCGCACGTGAAGCCGCGGGCGCATAGTGCATGGGGAGAATGACGGAGACGCGTCAAGGCAGTCGTCGAGGGTGTCGATGCCAAAGCTGGTGCAGTCCGAGCCGTCGAGGACGAGGTGCGGCCATAGTTTTGCCAGAACTAGGCGCACTTCGGGGACGAACGCACAATCCGGTTTTGCCAGAACCGAGTATGCAAATAAGAACTCATTGGTGACGCGGTCGAGGCAGTCGTCGAGGAGGGGCGATGCCGAAGAAGACAATGTCGAAGCCGATGAAGACGAGGCGCCGATCCGAGCTTCCCAGACTTGGAAACATGTCGGGAACAAAGGCACTCCCGGTGTTGCCAGTACCATGCGTGCGGGGGCAGGGACCATCATGAACTTGTCACCATGTCAGAAAGACTAGTAGAAGAAGCCTCTAGAGCAGTTGCGATGCGCAGAGCGGCGAAGGGAGAGATGCTGACGCTGTCTGTGGTTGCTGGAGTAGAGTAGCAGGTGGTGTAGTCGGGGATGAGGCGATGACGCTGGCAGCGAAGTTGTAGTGGACGAAGACGTAGAAGGCAGCGAAAACAGCGACGACCTGGGGTAGTCATGCTAGATGCCTGACGTGGCGATGAGTGATGTCTACGCACTTCTATTCTTTTAGACAGTTGTTGGGCCTCCAAGTGCAAAGGTTTGTAGAACAGCAGCAAGTTTTCCCTTAAGTGGATCACCCAAGTTTATCGAACTCAGGGAGGAAGTGGTCAAAGGTATCCCCTCTCAAGCAACCCTGTAATCAAGATACAAGAAGTCTCTTATGTCCCCAACACACCCAATACACTTGTCAGGTGTATAGGTGCACTAGTTCGGCAAAGAAATAGTGAAATACAAGTGGTATGGATAATTATAAGTGGTAACGGTGCTAGAAAATAGCTTGATGGCGTGGAAAAGACTAAAGGCAAACTGAAATAAAGATGGAAGCAAGCAAACATGTAACAGATCTAATTGCAAACGGTGTTTCAATGCTTAGAAACAAGGCCTAGGGATCATACTTTCACTTGTGAACACTCTCTCATAAATATATTATCTTCATGATACTACTCTTAACTACTCCCCGGTTGGACACTCTAATCGATGGTAGGGCTATAACAGCACACCTCAAAGTAAGCCTTTCCGATCTAGGTAACCCCACACTGTCACCTTGAGCACTAGATGGTTCCAACAAACACCACAATTTCATAAAGACATCCAACTCCAAATATAACTCATAACAAGTATTTGTAATCTCTAGCCTAAGTGCCACCATGGTGTGCACACTGTCACGTTCACACACATGGGAAGAGGAGAGATCTATTAAAGCACTTGAGTAGCAAGGTAGATATACTTGATTACAAAGCTCATGATCACAATATGATCACGCATAGAGAGAGATGAACACATAGCTACCGGTAGAACCCTTAGCCTCGAGGAAGAACTACTCCCTCGTCATCATGGGAATCAGCAACGACGATGGAGATGGTGGTGGAGTCGATGGAGATGGCTCCGGGGGCACTTCGCTGTCCCGGTAAGGTGCTGGAATAGAGACTTTCTATCCCCCGAATCTCCCCTTCGGTGGCAGCGGCGCTATGGAACTTTTCATGGCTAGAGGCTTGACTATTTAGGGTTTATGCATCGGGAGGCTCTTATAGGCGAGAGGGGAGACCGAGGGGGTGCCGGAGGGGCCCACACCACCCCCTGGCGCGGCCTGGCCTGGGCCGCACCACCAGGTGGTGTGGCCAGCCCCTGGCCCCTCTCCGTCTCATCTTCTAGCTCCGTGAGTCTTCCGGTAAAATATCGACTTTGGCTTTTGTCCGGTCCAATTCCGAGAATATTGATTTTCTAATTTTCCCGGAACCAAAAATAGCAGAAAACAAGCATCTGGCACTATGGCATCTTGTTAATAGGTTATTCCAAGAAAGTCTATGAAAAGTACTCCAAAGTTGGAACAAAACATAAGAAAGTAGATATAAAACAAGCAGGGAACATCAAAAATTATAGATACATTTGCAATGTATCAACATCCCCAATCTTAACTCCTGCTCATCCTCGAGTAGGTAAGTGATAAAAAGAAAGAATAATTTTTGAGGTGACATGCACCATCATAAACTTGATCAAAGTATTTGTAAAACATTCAAAGCTGGGATCATAGTACTTCGATCATAACATGAACGACAAAGTTCTAGCAATAAGACATAGCAACTATGTTACAACATGAAAAGGCAAAAACAAAAGATTCATGAATAACAATACTTTGCAAGACGTTTGTTTGTTTCACATAAAGAAAGCATAGCATAGTGGCATTCAGTTTGTCCCTCATAGAGTAGCAAAACATAAATGCACGGGACACCTTCAAAGTTCATAAGAGTGACTAGATACAAATAGTTTAAAACAAGAAATATCAAAGCTATGCATCAATCAACAAGTCTTGGGACAATGCACATAGAACTAAAAATGGCCACTATGCTCTCAAAGTAGGTGCATAAAGATAAAAGGTGGAGACTCAATATATAAGTAGAAGAAAGGCCTTCATATAAGGAAGCAGAGATTCAAGTTTCATAAAGAGCTTCCAAAAATTATGGTACTTATTAGCTTTCAGCTCTCATTGCCCCTACCATAAGCATCTTGAAGGTGATTAAGGTTAAAGTGACACAACTAAGAGGATATGCTTAACAAGTTATAAACCAAAATCTCATGCCCCTTACTTACGAAGACCGAACCTCATGCTACTCAACTTTAGTCACAAGTAAGCTCTTGTCATTCTAAGTACATATGTATCATAAAGAACCGCCAACGGGGTACCCCATGCACATGATACAGGAGCTATCCCATAATCAAAATGACAAGGCAAGCAGACAATGAGCATCTCAGCGATCTTTTTATTTGCTATTTGCATAGGTTTTTATTGAGGATGCTTCATAGAGTGCTCATTATGGTGATGCTGCAAGTTTCCACCATGATTAGGCATGTCTTAGGCTAGCGTCCTAGGCGTTTCTCTAACACACATACAAACTCCATGATCTTACAAGTTCCACTTTTATTTCACACCGCTGGGATCCATAAGCAAAAGAACATGATATGAACAGGGTACAAAGCACAAGTGCAATGTTGAAAGTGTTCCACATGATGCAGCGTGCGCGCAGCAACGCTCGCTTCCCTTTTGTATGGAAGTACTATTGTTGTAAGCAAATACTATCAAGTATCTATTTCCTTCAATTACTAGTCGTGGTTAACTCCAGTTAACTGGCATTTTTTATCCCAGACTACAAATTTTGCGTCTACTGTCTGTGCTGTAAACCATTTTTCCTTTGTCTTGGGTTGTTTGTAAAATGGTCCTGCAGTTCAACGTGTTACAAATATAGCTACCTTGTACTTAAAGAGGAGATGGACTACATTTTCCTTGCATCCATACAATTGACATTGCTCGTTGCCAGACCACCCTCTTTTCATGAGGTTCTCCTTGGTTATTCACACAAATTATAAAGCACGGTGTTCAACTACATCGATTCAAACTATTACACACACACTACATCAAATTCATTACCCACACATACTACATCGATTCAAACTATTACACACACATACTACTTCAAATTCATTACCCACACGTACTACATCGATTCAAACTGTTACACATTTTTAGTCGATGCTAACTTCCTGCTACGCTATCCATACTACAAATTCATTAGCCACACATACCACGGCAATTCACTAGAGCTGTATCTTCATTCGAGGGAAATCAGAACCATCTCGTCAAAGCCCAGTTCCCCCACCAAAACTGTGTGCGCCGTTGCGAAACGGTGGTGGTCCTATGCCATCGAACCTTCCAGGCCAACACTACAGGCGACGATGACGCTTTCTGGCAGCCTCTTCGGGGACCTGAATGCCATGTACCGATTCCAGAACCTCCTCCAGGTGGATGATGACCGGGTGCTTCCAGCAAAGTTGTCGCCCTTCCCTGCTTGGAATCTGCACCTCATACATCTTAGGAATGGCATCAGGATCTTTCAGCCATGCCTTTACCTCGATGACCCATCTGTCGCTCGGTGGCACGATTTCCACTAGCTCGTCGCCAAGGCTACTGAGGACCTGCTTGAGGGCCTCTGGCTCCCAAGCATCCAATGGGAGGCCGTCAAAGCCGAGTTTGGAGAAGAAACGAAGGTGCCCCAACCGATCGTCCCACCCACAGGCGCGATGCCAACGCATGAAGCTCATTTTCTCCCCGCAACACTCGAAAGAATGGGAAGAATGCAGAACATGCTCGGTGTCTGAACTGTGCTCGAACCAGATGAAAAAATCAAATGGCGGCGCGCATACCTCAATCTTGACCTCATTTCGTCTGATCCCAAAACGAGACCTGAAAGCCGAAAGCAACTCTGCCAGTGACACGGTAGGACAGACGCCTAGCACGGTGTCCATGAGAGCATGGTCGTCGAACTGCTGTGCTGGGGCTACCATGCCTAGGGTGCGCGGCAGCACGCAACTTCCTGAGGGCGGTCGCTGGCCTAGATCGCCCGACGGGATGCGCTCCGCTGTGCGAGAAGGACTAGCCAGAGGCGAGATATTAGGCCGAGGACGCGAAGCTCCGATACGGCGGACGATGCGATGGTGACGGCTGTGAGCTTCGATTAGAGGTGCGGGAGGTTGACCGGACATGGCGGGGACGCAAATTAGAGCAAGCGAGCTGCGGTCTGAGATGAGCAGCCGGAGCGGAGCAAATGTTATGGGGAGGGGAGCAGGGGAGAAGACCAGAGCAGGGCAAAGAAATAGATCTGGTCCACTCAGGGATCTGGTCCATGCAGGGGTAAGCTAGTCCACAACCGCAAAAGATAACGGGGAATACTGACAGGGCGGGCCAAGAAGCGTTGACCTAACCGCGGTATTTGAGTTCAACCGTTTTTTGTCTAGTTAAAATGACCGTTTTGCCGTTAGATTTGTATTCACTTCCATTTGGCTCTTCTGGACAATGCGTGATTCTACTACGGCCCCTCCGCGCGATTGATGACAACTCGGGTGCCGGGATCCACTCGCCCGGGAATTTTGGTACCACAAACGAACAATCCCGTCATAGCGGTAGCGTCGTGAACAACTGGAACATCGCGGATGGTCATACTAGAGATAAACCGAAGTATAACCAGTGCGCTGACATCCCCCGGCAGTAGGAGCGAGAACATCGTGAATGGTGTCGCATCGCGATAGCTTGGACTGTAGAGGAAGCTGATGATTCTCAAGCGAGGTGGTAGCCCTTGTGCCGATGTCGAGGGAGCCGAGAGCGTGGGGCGGTGCCATGGTCGAGGTAGCCGCACGTGAAGCCGCGGGCGCATAGTGCGTGAGGAGAATGACAGAGACGCGTCGAGGAAGTCGTCGAGGGTGTCGATGCCGAAGCCGGTGCAGTCCGAGCCGTCGAGGACGAGGTGCGGCCATAGTTTTGCCAGAACTAGGCGCACGTCGGGGACAAACGCACACTCTGGTTTTGCCAGAACCGAGTATGCAAAGAAGAACTCGTTGGTGACGCGGTCGAGGCAGTCGTCGAGGAGGGGCGATGCCGAAGAAGACCATGTCGAAGCCGATGAAGACGAGGTGCCGATCCGAGCTTGCCAGACTTGGAAACGTGTCGGGAACGAAGGCACTCCCGGTGTTGCCAGTACCATGCTTGCGGGGGTAGGGACCATCATGAACTTGTCACCATGTCAGAAATACTAGTAGAGGAAGCCTCCCGAGCAGTTGCGACACGCAGAGCAGCGAAAGGAGAGATGCTGACGCTGTCTGTGGTTGTTGGAGTAGAGTAGCAGGTGGTGTAGTCGGGGATGAGGCGATGACGCTGGCGGCAAAGTTGTAGTGGACGAAGACATAGAAGGCGGCGAAAATAGCGAAGACCTGGGGTAGTCATGCTGGATGCCTGACGTGGCGATGGGTGATGTCTACGCACTTCTATTCTTTTAGACAATTGTTGGGCCTCCAAGTGTAGAGGTTTGTAGAACAGCAGCAAGTTTTCGCTTAAGTGGATCACCCAAGGTTTATCGAACTCAGGGAGGAAGTGGTCGAAGGTATCCCCTCTCAAGCAACCCTACAATCAAGGTACAAGAAGTCTCTTGTGTCCCCAACACACCCATACACTTGTCAGGTGTATAGGTGCACTAGTTCGGCGAAGAGATATTGAAATACAAGTGGTATGGATAATTATAAGTGGTAACGGTGCTAGAAAATAGCTTGATGGCGTGGAAAAGACTAAAGGCAAACTGAAATAAAGATGGAAGCAAGCAAACATGTAACAGATCTAATTGCAAACGGTGTTTCAATGCTTAGAAACAAGGCCTAGGGATCATACTTTCACTAGTGAACACTCTCTCATAAATATATTATCTTCATGATACTACTCTTAACTACTATCCGGTTGGACACTCTAATCGATGGTAGGGCTATAACAGCACACCTCAAAGTAAGCCTTTCCGATCTAGGTAACCCCACACTGTCACCTTGAGCACTAGATGGTTCCAACAAACACCACAATTTCATAAAGACATCCAACTCCAAATATAACTCATAACAAGTATTTGTAATTTCTAGCCTAAGTGCCACCATGGTGTGCACGCTGTCACTTTCACACACATGGGGAGAGGAGAGATCTATTAAAGCACCTGAGTATCAAGGTAGATCTACTTGATTACAAAGCTCATGATCACAATATGATCACGCATAGAGAGAGATGAACACATAGCTACCGGTAGAACCCTTAGCCTCGAGGAAGAACTACTCCCTCATCATCATGGGAATTAGCAATGACGATGGAGATGGTGGTGGAGTCGATGGAGATGGCTCCGGGGGCACTTCGCTGTCCCGGTAAGGTGCTGGAATAGAGACTTTCTATCCTCCGAATCTCCCCTTCGGTGGCAGCGGCGCTGCGTAACTTTTCGTGGCTAGAGGCTTGACTATTTAGGGTTTATGCATCGGGAGGCTCTTATAGGCGAGAGGGGAGACCGAGGGGGTGCCGGAGGGGCCCACACCACCCCTAGCTCCGTGAGTCTTCCGTGAAAATATCGACTTTGGCTTTTGTCCGGTCCAATTCCGAGAATATTGATTTTCTAATTTTCCTAGAACCAAAAATAGTAGAAAACAAGCATCTGGCACTATGGCATCTTGTTAATAGGTTATTCCAAGAAAGTCTATGAAAAGTACTCCAAAGTTGGAACAAAACATAAGAAAGTAGATATAAAACAAGCATGGAACATCAAAAATTATAGATACATTTGCAATGTATCAACATCCCCAATCTTAACTCCTGCTCGTCCTCGAGTAGGTAAGTGATAAAAAGAAAGAATAATTTTTGAGGTGACATGCACCATCATAAACTTGATCAAAGTATTTGTAAAACATTCAAAGCTGGGATCATAGTACTTCGATCATAACATGAACGACAAAGTTCTAGCAATAAAACATAGCAACTATGTTACAACATGAAAAGGCACAAACAAAAGATTCATGAATAACAATACTTTGCAAGACGTTTGTTTGTTTCACATAAAGAAAACATAGCATAGTGGCATTCAGTTTGTCCCTCATAGAGTAGCAAAACATAAATGCACGGGACACCTTCAAAGTTCATAAGAGTGACTAGATACAAATAGTTTAAAACAAGAAATATCAAGGCTATGCATCAATCAACAAGTCTTGGGACAATGCACATAGAACTAAAAATGGCCACTATGCTCTCAAAGTAGGTGCATAAAGATAAAAGGTGGAGACTCAATATATAAGTAGAAGAAAGGCCTTCATATAAGGAAGCAGAGATTCAAGTTTCATAAAGAGCTTCCAAAAATTATGGTACTTATTAGCTTTCAGCTCTCATTGCCCCTAGCATAAGCATCTTGAAGGTGATTAAGGTTAAAGTGACACAACTAAGAGGATATGCTTAACAAGTTATAAACCAAAATCTCATGCCCCTTACTTGCGAAGACCGAACCTCATGCTACTCAACTTTAGTCACAAGTAAGCTCTTGTCATTCTAAGTACATATGTATCATAAAGAACCGCCAACAGGGTACCCCATGCACATGATACATGAGCTATCCCATAATCAAAATGACAAGGCAAGCAGACAATGAGCATCTCAGCGATCTTTTTATTTGCTATTTGCATAGGATTTTATTGAGGATGCTTCATAGAGTGCTCATTATGGTGATGCTGCAAGTTTCCACCATGATTAGGCATGGCTTAGTCTAGCGGCCCAGGCGTTTCTCTAACACACATACAAACTCCATGATCTTACAATTCCTCTTTTATTTCACACCGCTGGGATCCATAAGCAAAAGAACATGATATCAACGGGGTACAAAGCACAAGTGCAATGTTGAAAGCGTTCCCCATGATACATGGTTCGGCTAATTTCAACTTATAAAGCGCAAGCATATACTCAACAAAAATGGACCCAATGGTTTAAGTTTATTAAATGCAAGAAAAGTAAAGTGTGCCATCAAGTTCGTGAGAGCTTTAATCACTAATTTTCACATAACAAGTTTAATTTGGAAGGTAGATAAAAACATGAATATACTTGGAATAGCAATTGCTAATAGGTAGGTATGGTGGACTCTTTGGAATAACTTGGTTTAAGAAGTTGCATGCATGAGTAGAACTCATACTTGGTTGTGGAGGCTAGCAAAAGACTGGGAGCGACAAACTAAGAGAACAATAATGGCCATAATCATGCAGAGCGACAGAACATCATTGATCAAAGCATAAAGTGATACTACAAGTTGAAAACTAAAGGATAATAAAGGCTAATGGTGACTTGAGATAGTCATAACATGGTGTGAGCATGCGCCAAGTCAACCCAAATAAAGCATCAAAGGAGAATACCACAATACTATGCTTTAATATGCTAAAGCAACGCATGATTCATCCAAGGCACATTAAGAAATCTCAATTGTTTATAACAAGTCATGCTACAACAAAGAATACTAAGCATAAAGCCAAAAACAATATCAAGCATGGCATGACAAAGCATAGGCCACAGTCAAAAACAAGCTCTCTTTACCACTTAAGCATGAGCTTTCCTACTCTTTTCCAAACCAAACCAAACTATTTGAAAACCAATGTATGAAAGAGGGGGTCCAACCAATTTATTCAGAAAACTAAGCAAACCAAGCAAACGAAAAACCAAAATGAAAACGAAAAAGAGGACGCTCTAAGAAAAACACAACTGTGCATGAAACAATAAAAATGAACTGTTTGGAAGAAACCTGGGATTTTTAGTGATGAAGAGGGGGATGCCTTGGGCATCCCCAAGCTTTGACGCTTCTATTTCTTGGATATTTCTTCGGGTGACACGCGTGGCATCCCCAAGCTTGAGCTTTAGTCCATTCTTCATCTCATTACTCATTCCTTCCATATACCTGAAATTTTTCCTTCATACAAAACTTCACACAATCTTTATTAGCAACATTAGTGTACTTAAGATAATAAGTCTTTAGGTTCAGTTCTAACACCAAAAAACTTCCAATAAAACACAAGCTACTGTAGCACTTCCCTTAAAAAGCTCAATTCCCCAAAAGAACTCAAAAAGGAACCATCAAGAAGCAAATGCAGAAAATGGCAGAAATCTGTCAAAACAGACCAGCAGGTTAAGACGAATTTTTTCGAAGACCTTCTGTTGCTCAAATCAAAACGTGTTGAACTAACGATAGTTAGATAACAACTTGGGGCAAAAGCAAAAAAATTCACGCCTTAAAAGGACGTACAGATATTTTACACGAATTTTTATGATGAAGCACATAAATCTGTTTCGGGACAACAACTTTCCCAATTATTACTTCTCTCTCATTAGAGGTTACTCTTGGCACAAAAAAAGCAAATAAAAAGGATGAGGAGCGGTTGTTATAGAAGTAATAACTTCCAATACTCATCTAAAACTTTTGGGTTATCTCCCAATAAGTATTTTTCTTTAACGCCTTTAAGTTAGGCATGATAGTTTGAGAAGATGCTCTCATAAGAAATATGAACTGAAGTAAAAGAGAGCATCAAGAAGAAAATTCAAAGCACATTTAAGTCTAACCCACTTCCTATGCATAGGAATCTTGCAAATAGATAAGTCATGAAAACACAAAACAACAAGCATAGTAAAGCAAAACAAGTGCAACTTCAAGACTTTCAACATAAAGAGGGGAAACTTAATATTGTTGAGATGCATAAAACCATGTTTCCCTCTCTCATAATAACTTTCAGTAGCATCATGAATAAAATTAACAATATAACTATCACATAAAACATTCTTATCATGAGCCACATACATAAAAGAATTAATACTCTCCATATAAACATAGTCATTCTTATTAATCATAGTGGGAGCAAATTCAACAAAATAACTATCATTATTATTCTCATCACCATAATCATCAAATATAGGAGGCATATTGTAATCATTAATTTTCTCCTCAATAGTAGGTGGACTGAAAATATCATACTCATCATATATTGGAGGTTTTGTATCATCATAAGCAACAGAATATCTATCTTCCAAAGCTGGGGAACTAACAAGATCATTTTCATAAAAACTAGCTTCCCCAAACTTAGACTTTTCCATAGCATTAGCAATAATGGTGTCCAAAGAATTCATACTAGCAACATTTCTATTAGCATGCAAATAAAGTTCCATATGTTTTTTAATTTTCTCTTCAAACACTTCATGTCCTAACTCAAGATAAATACTATAAAGCTCTCTAATTTTGTTGTTGTTTTCCAATAAGCCTAACTAGTGAAAACAAGAAACAAAAAGCCAAAATTGCAGAATCTAAAGGAAATAACTTCGAGCACTCACACCGGAGGATGTGAGTACCTTTTACCTTACCTCCCCGGCAACGGCGCCAAAAAATAGGCGTTTGTCGTGGGAGGTTCTTCTTCTTTAATCCTCCGATGTGAATACCTTTTACCTTACCTCCCCGACAATGGTGCCAGAAAACAGCTTGATGTCTACGCACTTCTATTCTTGTAGACAGTTGTTGGGCCTTCAAGTGCAGAGGTTTGTAAAACAGCAGCAAGTTTTCCCTTAAATGGATCACCCAAGGTTTATCAAACTCAGGGAGGAAGTGGTCAAAGGTATCCCCTCTCAAGCAACCCTACAATCAAGATACAAGAAGTCTCTTGTGTCCCCAACACACCCAATACACTTGTCAAGTGTATAGGTGTACTAGTTCGGCGAAGAGATAGTGAAATACAAGTGGTATGGATAATTATAAGTGGTAACGGTGCTAGAAAATAGCTTGATGGCGTGGAAAAGACTAAAGGCAAACTGAAATAAAGATGGAAGCAAGCAAACATGTAACAGATCTAATTGCAAACGATGTTTCAATGCTTAGAAACAAGGCCTAGATCATACTTTCACTAGTGAACACTCTCTCATAAATATATTATCTTCATGATACTACTCTTAACTACTCTCTGGTTGGACACTCTAATCGATGGTAGGGCCATAACAGCACACCTCAAAATAAGCCTTTCCGATCTAGGTAACCCCACACTGTCACCTTGAGCACTAGATGGTTCCAACAAACACCATAATTTCATAAAGACATCCAACTCCAAATGTAACTCATAACAAGTATTTGTAATCTCTAGCCTAAGTGCCACCATGGTGTGCACGCTGTCACTTCCACACACGTGGGGAGAGCAGAGATCTAATAAAGCACTTGAGTAGCAAGGTCTATCTACTTGATTACAAAGCTCATGATCACAATATGATCACGCATAGAGAGATAGATGAACACATAGCTACCGGTAGAACCCTTAGCCTCGAGGAAGAACTACTCCCTCCTCATCATGGGAATCAGCAACGGCGATGGAGATGGTCGTGGAGTCGATGGATATGGCTCCGGGGGCACTTCCCCGTCCCGGCAGGGTGCCAGAACAGAGACTTTCTGTCCCCCGAATCTCCCCTTCGGTGGCGGCGGCGCTACGGAACTTTTCGTGGCTGGAGGCTTGACTATTTAGGGTTTATGCATCAGGAGGCTCTTATAGGCGAGAAGGGAGACTGAGGGGGTGCCAGAGGGCCCACACCACCCCTAGCGCGGCCTGGCTTGGCCCGCGCCACCAGGTGGTGTGGCTAGTGATGACCCACAAGTATAGGGGGTGTATCGTAGTATTTTCGATAAGTAAGAGTGTCGAACCCAATGAGGAGCAGAAGGTGCTGGCTAGTGGTATGGATTAGGAATTCTCAGCAAATACTTAGCAAACGGATTTTTAGGTGTTTTTGATAAAGCAAGTAAACAAAGTACGAGTATATAAAAGATAGTAGGAATAAATGCAGCAAGTGGCCCAATCCTTTATGCAGCAAAGGACAAGCCGGTTGTATTACTTATGATGACCAAACATTCTCGAGGACACATGGGAAGACTATCAAGTGCTTTCGCTTCATATAGTTGATTAATCTTCTTTAGCTTGCTAAGTGTTGTGTGGGTGAACCTGCGCTAATGTACCAACCTTCCTAGGACTAATACATACTTGTGATTATACCCCTTGCAAACATCCTTAAGTACAAGAAAGTAATTAAGGTAGAAACCTAACCACATCTTTAAACTCTAAGGCCCTTAAGTCCCTTGTGCAATGGTTTCCTAATGGGGGTTCAGGTTTCTGTCACTCCGGCAACCCCTACTATTAGTAGCCAAATACACAATGCATTCCCCTAGGCCCATATAGGTGAAGTGTCATGTAGTCGGCGTTCACATGACACCACTAGAAGAAGTACACCACAACTTAAATAACAAACTATTGAATCTTTCTCAACCCAAATCCACTACTAACAACATGAATTCTCCCATGTCCTTAAGAACAAAATGAACTACTCACAAGACATCATATGGATCATGATCAGAGATGGAATAATGATGTATAACAATCTGAACATAAACAATAATTCAACGGTTCACTCAATAGCATCAACTACAAAGAGTAATCAACACCGGGAAAGTTTCCCCTATGAACTAATGCAATATTCAACTCAATTGTTACAGAAATATGGAGATGGTGATGAGGGTGGAGATGGTGATGATGGTGGTGATGATGATGATCCCGATGAAGTCCAGCTTGATGGTGGTGTTGATGGCGATGATCTTCCCTTTCCGAGAAGGAATTCCCTTGGCAGAAATCTGTCTGCCGGAGAGATCTTTCTCTCTCGGTGTTTTCTGCCCCGTAGAGGCGGCGGAATCTTTCTGTGGTTGCTCCCCGAGTCTTAGGGTTTCGGGAGGATGATATACGCTAGAGGGGAGAGCCTGGAGTGGGCCAGGGTGGCCACACCACCTGCTGGTGCAGCCTAGGGCTGCCCACGCCAGGGGGTGATGTGGGCCCCCTGTGGCCCATCTCCAGCCCCCTTCTGGCTTCCTTCGTCTTCTAGAAAAATATGATTTTCCGTATATTTTCCCGGATTTTCTGATCTTCACAAATTTTGCCTCCAAACAACACCTTTTCCATCAGAATCCTGACTGCAGCGGTCCATGCTCCAAAAATCTTCAACCATGCAAAAACATATGAAATAACATAAGTATCACCTCTCAATACGAAACATATCAATGAATAATAGTGAATTAGGACATAGAATAGTGATGCAAAATGGACGTATCAGCCAGCCCCTGGCCCCTCTCCGTCTCGTCTTCTGGCTCCGTGAGACTTCCGGTAAAATATCGACTTTGGCTTTTATCTGGTCCAATTCCGAGAATATTGATTTTCTGACTTTCCTGGAACCAAAAATAGCAGAAACCAGGCAACTGGCACTATGGCATCTTGTTAATAGGTTAGTCCAAGAAAGTCTATGAAAAGTACTCCAAAGTTGGAACAAAACATAAGAAAGTAGATATAAAACAAGCATGGAACATCACAAATTATAGATACATTTGCAATGTATCAATGAGGTAGTCGGCAAGATCTGCGATAGCGTGAGATCGCCCTGCAGGTTACCTTGTGAAGTGCGGCAGCAGTGCTCGAAGTAGGCGAGGAAGAAACACGGCGACGTGACGAAGACCATGTGCAGAAGGCCGCAATATGCACAGTAGGAGATGGCGCGGTGGAAGCCGAGGACGTCGATGCACGGGGACGGCAAAGTAGACTACATGCAGCGACGCTACGACCAAAGGGGGCGGCATAGCTGCAGGGCGCAAGTCGGTATAGCGGCTGGGAGACTACCAGCAACGTACACGCCAAGGAAGCCGCGTTGCAAGTCGGTAGCGTGGACCAAAGGCGGCGGTGCTGCGGCCCGGGGGGCGACGCAATGGCAGCCCGTAGCTCGATCAGTGGTAGGCGCGTGCTCAGGGACGTTCCTGGCATAGACAGGCGCGGGATCGGTTGATCAGACCGACGGTGCGCCGTATGCGCAAGGGCGTGGACGACGCGTAGATCGGAGTCAATGGCGGTGTTGTCGATGAAGTCCCGGACGATGCCGACGATGAGGATCCGAGGGGGGCCGCGGTAGCCTTCCAAGGAAGGCGTAGCAGCCATCCGCGGTAGCCTGCCGTGAGGCCGCATCAGCATGCCGCGGGAGGCGCAACAACGGAGGGGCAGATGCATGGACACGGTGTAGACCTCGATCCCGATGGTCAGAGTAGAGGCACGGCGATGATGTCGACGGTGGGTGACTCAATCCGATCTAAGATCGATAAACCAAAAAAGAAAACCGGTCAAGAGATCGGGAAAAAAACTTACAGGGCAGCCGATCACGGATCGGCGGACGAACCCTGCGTACGGGTTACACAGCCCCCGGCGGAGATCATGGAGATCGACCTCCCCGGGGGCGGCGCGGCGGAAGCGTGTTTCTCGACTAGCGCGGCGCCATGGAGGGCAACGGCACTAGGGTTTGGGAAGTGGCAGCGGCTAGGTCAAGGATCTTGCCGCTCTGATACCATGTAGAAGGATAGAAAGGGAGAGATTGGTGGAATATGTTGGATGTATTATTGAGCCTTATTGGCAAGTATATATAGACATACAAGGATCAACTTAAAGTACAAGACAAGATATAAATCCTATCTCTATCCTAGACTACCTAACCGTACACTGTATACTCTAGCAACTTCGACCGTACCATGCATGATCCAGTTTGTGGTATTGAGAGAGACTGCCGCACTGGCGGAGCTAGACGAGACTCCATGGGGGGCGCTCCTTGTGCATGTCTACTACAAGCTGACTGGGGGGCTACTAACCCACTTTTCTCTTATCTAAGCCAAGATTATAAGGGATAATTAAGAAAAACAGATTAGGCTGGGGGGCGGCGGCCCCCCTCACTTGTACATAGCTCCGCCAGTGGACTGCCGAACGATTCCACAGGTTGTGTTATCCATAGCTTTCATCTTTTGTTTTGGCGACAGGACTCGGAAAAGAAACGGTCACGGCCGGATTGACCGGCACGCACGTACCAGAGACTTTTAGTATTTCGTCGACCACCATCAGATACCAGTTCCCGAGCTGAGCCGTCTCTTTTGTCTGGAGTGTCTGGGCTGTGGGGGGTAGGTAGGCCACACACAGCCGGCCAGGGGCGGATGCAAGGGGGGGCTAGCAGGGGTTAGACACCCCCCAATGCTTCGCCCCCCTCAACATTGTGCATGTGGATGCACAGGGAGTATACACTGTAGTACAGTACATGCGTTAGTGGCTGGAGGTCATTACGTGATTAATTAATCCATGTGTTTTAGGCCGATAGCTAATCTACTAGCTATATTCGCATATCTGCGCCCAACCCCAGGTAACAGCCCATGTTAGGTACTAGGAACCGTTTTCTCCCCTAATCAAGCATCTCCAGGTAGCTACCAATCGATTCTAGGCTCCTAGTCCTATAGCTTCTACCGCCGACGCCTCTACGCTTGTTGTTGCATGAGACATGCCATCAATCTGTCGTGCTAGCAAAGGCCGTTCTACTTCATAGTTTCATGATCCTGCTTCGATCTACTAGGCTGCATCTGCTCGTGTCAACAAGTCATGCAATAAACAGTCGATCACCGCAGGCTTCTACTCTCAATACTCAAATCTAAAGGTACATGACTAGTACTTTTTAAACATGTACAATCTACATAGTAGTCTAAGTAATTAGTACATCACATCAAATTGGTCCACTATCTTGTTAGTTATGTAAGTAAAAATGATTTAATTAAAATATAACTTTGAAGCTATTTTCTGTATGTAAGTTATAATTTCTTATGTTTGGTTTGATGATTGTAGTCGTCCACCATCATAAATTAACAAATTAAAACACTTAGTCGACTTAATCCTCAGAAAAAAAAATTACTCGACTTACATGTAGCGAAGCTCGTTTTGTATCGCAGACATATATGTGTCCACCACATATGGATCCACCATAGTCATTGCATGTGTGTTCTTTTCACTAACCACATGTGGATCCACTAGAGTCATTGCACGCGTGTTCTTTTCACAAACCACACATGGATCCACCAGAGTCATTGCATGTGTCTTCTTTCCACAAACCACATATGGATCCACCAATGTCATTGCATTTGTGTTCCTTTCCACAAACCACATATGGATCCACCAATGGCATTGCATGTGTGTTATTGTCATAAACCACATATGGATCGACCAATGTCATTGCATGTTTTTTCATGTCACAAACCACACGTGGATCCACCAATGTCATTGCATGTGTGTTCTTTCCATGAACCACATATGGATCAACCAGAGTCATTGCATGTGTCTTCATGTCACAAACCACACATGGATCCACCAGTGTCATTGCATGTGTGTTCTTTTCATAAACCACATATGGATCAAGGAATGTCATTGCATGTGTGTTCTTTCCACAAACCACATATGGATCTACTAGAGTCATTGCATGTGTGTTCTTTCCACAAACCACATATGGATCTACTAGAGTCATTGCATGTGTGTTCTTTTCACAAACCACATATGGATCCACCAGAGTCATTGCATGTGTGTTCTTTTCACAAACCACATGGATCAACCAATGTCATTACATGTGTAATCTTTCCATGAACCACATGGCTCAACCAGAATCATTGCATGTGTGTTCTTTCCACAAACCACACATGGATCCACTAGAGTAATTTCATGTGTGTTAATGTCATAAACCACACATGGATCCACCAATGTCATTGCCTGTGTGTTCTTTACACGAACCACATATGGATCCACCAATGTCATTGCATGTGTGTGCTTTCCACAAACCACATATGGATCCACCAGAGTCAATGCATGTGTGTTCTTTTCACAAACCACATATGGATCAACTAGAATCATTCCATGTGTGTTCTTTCCACAAACCACATATGGATCCACTAGATTCATTGCATGTGTGTTCTTTTCACAAACTATATATGGATCAACCAATGTCATTTCATGTGTGTTCTTTTCCACAAACCACATATGCATCCACCAGAGTAATTGCATGTGTGTTCTTTTCACAAACCGCATATGGATCAACAAATGCCATTTCATGTGTGTTCTTTTCAAAGACCACATATTGTTCCACCAGTGTCTTAGAAATGTGCGTTATCTTCAGATACCACACATGGATCCATCAGTGCCATTGCATGTGTGTTCTTTTTACTAACAACAACTAGAGTCATTGAATGTGTGTTATTTTCACAATCCACTTATGGATCCACCGGTGTCATTGCATGTATGTTCTTCTCATTAACCACGGCTAGAGTCATTGCATGTGTGTTTTTTTCACAGACCACATATGGATCCACCATTGTCAATGAAATGCGTATTCTTTCGTTAACCACACCTGGAGTCATTTCATGACTATTCTTTTCACAGACCACATATGGATCCACTAGAGTTCATTGCATGTGTGTTCTCTTCACATACCACACATGGATCCACCAGTGTCATTGCATGTGTTTTATTTTTACTAACAACAACTAGAGTCATTGCATGTGTGTTATTTTTACAATCAACATATGATTCCACCGGTGTCATTGCATGTGTGTTCTTCTCATTAACCATAGCTAGAGTCATTGCATGTGTGTTATTTTCACAAACCACATATGTATCCACCATTGTCATTGAAATGTGTATTCTTTCATTAACCACACCTAGAGTTATTTCATGACTATTCTCTTCACAGACCACATATGGATCCACCAGTGTTCATTGCATGTGTGTTCTCTTCACAGAACACACATGGATCCACCATTATCATTGCATGTGTGTTCTTTTTACTAACATATGGATCAACAAATTTCATTGCATGTGTGTTCATGTCACAAACCACACATGGATCCACCAATTTCATGGCATGTGTGTTCTTTCCACAAACCACATATCGATCAACAAATGTCATTGCATGTGTGTTCTTTGTACAAACCACATATGGATCCACCAATGTCATTGCATGTGTGTTCTTTTCCACAAACCACACATGGATCCACCAGAGTAATTGCATGTGTCTTCTTTTCACAAACCACATATGAATCAACAAATGTCATTGCATGTGTGTTCTTTCCATGAACGACATATGGATCCACCAATGGCATTGCATGTGTGGTCTTGTCACAAACCACATATGGATTAACCAGAGTCATTGCATGTATGTTCTTTCCACAAACCACACATGGAACAACCAGAGTCCTTGCATGTGTGTTCTTTCCACAAACCACGCATGGATCCACCAGAGTCATTGCATGTGTGTTCTTTCCACAAACCACACATGGATCCACCAATGTCATTACATGTGTGTTCTTTCCACAAACCACATGGATCAACTAGAGTCATTGCATATGTGTTCTTTCCACAAACCTCATATGGATCACTAGAGTCATTGCATGTGTGTTCTTTCCACAAACCATATATGGATCCACTAGAGTCATTGCATGTGTGTTCTTTTCACAAACCATATATGGATCAACCAATGTCATTGCATGTGTGTTCTTTTCCACATACCACATATGGATCCACTAGAGTAATTGCATGTGTGTTATTTTCACAAACCACATATGGATCAACAAATGTCATTTCCTATGTGTTCTTTTCACAGACCACATATGGATCCACCAGTGTCATTGAAATGTGTGTTATGTTCAGATACCACACATGGATCCACAAGTGTCATTGCATGTGTGTTCTTTTTACTAACAACAACTAGATTCATTGCATGTGTGTTATTTTCACAATCCACATATGGATCCACTGGTGTCATTGCATGTGTGTTCTTCTCATTAACCACAGCTAGAGTCATTGCATGTGTGTTCTCTTTAGAGACCACATATGGATCCACTAGTTTCATTGCATGTGTGTACTTTTTACTAACAACAACCGGATTTATTTCATGACTATTCTTTTCATAGACCACATATGGATCCACTAGTGTCATTGAAATGTGTGTTCTCTTGAGAGACCACACATGGATCCACCAGTGTCATTGCATGTGTGTTCTTTTTACTAACAACAACTAGAGTCATTGCATGTGTGTTATTTTCACAATTCACATATGGATCCACCGGTGTCATTGCATGTGTGTTCTACTCATTAACTATATCTAGAGTCATTGCATGTGTGTTCTTTTCATAGACCACATATGGATCCACCATAGTCATTGAAATGTGTGTTCTTTCATTAACCACATCTGGAGTCATTTCATGTCTATTGTTTTCACAGACCACATATGGATCCACCAGAATTCATTACATGTGTGTTCTCTTCACATACCACACATGGATCCACCCGTGTCAGTGCATGTGGTTCCACCAGAGTTCATTGCATATGTGTTATTTTCACAATCCACCTTTGGATCCACCAGTGTATTTGCATGTATGTTCTATTCAGAGACCACACATGGATCCACCAGTGTCATTGCATGTGTGTTCTTTTTAATAACAACAACTAGAGTCATTTCATGACTATTCTTTTCACAGACCACATATGGATCACCAATGTCATTGAAATGTGTGTTATCTTTAGAGAACACACATGGATCCACTAGTGTCATTGCATGTGTGTTCCTTTTACTAACAACAACTAGAGTCATTGCATGTCTGTTCTTTTCACAATCCACCTATGGATCCACCAGTGTCATTGCATGTGGGTTGTTCTCATTAACCACAACTAGAGTCATTGCATGTGTGTTCTCTTCAGATACCACACATGGATCCACCAGTGTCATTTCATGTGTGTTCTTTTTACTAATAACAACTAGAGTCATTGCATGTGTCTTATTTTCACAATCCACAAATGGATCCACCAGTGTCATTGCATGTTTGTTCTTCTCATTAACCACAGCTAGAGTCATTGCATGTGTGTTCTTTTCACAGACCACATATGGATCCACCATTGTGAATGAAATGTGTGTTCTTTCATTAACCACACGTGGAGTCATTTCATGACTATTCTTTTCACATACCACATATGGATCCACCAGTGTCATTGCATGTGTGTTCTCTTCAGAGACCACACATGGATCCACCAGTGTCATTGCATGTGTGTTCGTTTTACTAACAACAACTAGAGTCATTACATGTATGTTATTTTCACAATCCACATATGGATCCACCAGTGTCATTGCATGTGTGTTGTTCTCATTAACCACAGCTAGAGTCATTGCATGTGTGTTCTTTTCAGATACCACACATGGATCCACCAGTGTCATTGCATGTGTGTTGTTTTTACTTACAACAACTGAGTCATTTCATGACGATTCTTTCACATACCATATATGAATCCACCATTGTCATTGAAATGTGTGTTCTCTTCAGATACCACACATGGATCCACCAGTGTCAGTGCATGTGTGTTCTTTTTACTAACAACAACTAGAGTCATTGCATGTGTGTTATTTTCACAATCCACAAATGGACCCACCAGTGTCATTGCATGTGTGTTCTTCTCATTAACAACAGCTAGAGTCATTGCATGTGTGTTCTTTTCACAGACCACATGTGGATCCACCATTGTCAATGAAATTTGTGATCTTTCATTAACCACACCTGGAGTCATTTCATGACTATTTTTTTCACAGACCTCATATGGATCCACCAGTGTCATTGCATGTGTGTTCTCTTTAGAGACCATAGATGGATCCACTTGTGTCATTGCATGTGTGTTCTCTTCAGATACCACACATGGATCCACAAGTGTCATTGCATATGTGTTCTTCTCATTAACCACAGCTAGAGTCATTGCATGTGTGTTCTTTTGATAGACCACATATGGATCCACCATTGTCAATGAAATGTGTGTTCTTTCATTAACCACACCTGGAGTCATTTCAAGACTATTCTTTTCACATACCACATATGGATCCACCAGTGTCATTGCATGTGTGTTCTCTTCAGAGACCACACATGGATCCACCAGTGTCATCGCATGTGTGTTCTTTTTACTAACAACAACTAGAGTCATCACATGTATGTTATTTTCACAATCCACATATGGATCCACCAGTGTCATTGCATGTGTGTTGTTCTCATTAACCACAGCTAGAGTCATTGCATGTGTGTTATCTTCAGATACCACACATGGATCCACCAGTGTCATTGCATGTGTGTTCTTTTTACTAACAATAACTGAGTCATTTCATGACTATTCTTTTCACATACCATATATGAATCCACCATTTTCATTGAAATGTGTGTTCTCTTCACATACCACACATGGATCCACCAGTGTCAGTGAAATGTGTGATCTTTCGTTAACCACACCTGGAGTCATTTCATGACTATTCTTTTCGCAGACCTCATATGGATCCACCAGTGTCATTGCATGTGTGTTCTCTTCAGAGACCATAGATGGATCCACTTGTGTCATTGCATGTGTGTTCTCTTCAGAGACCACACATGGATCCACCAGTGTCATTGCATGTGTGTTCTTCTCATTAACCACAGGTAGAGTCATTGCATGTGTGTTTTTTTCACAGACCACATATGGATCCACCATTGTAAATGAAATGTGTGTTCTTTCATTAACCACACCCGGAGTCATTTCAAGACTATTCTTTTCACAGACCACATATGGATCCACCAGTGTCATTCCATGTGTGTTCTCTTCAGAGACCACACATGGATCCACCAGTGTCATCGCATGTGTGTTCTCTTTAGAGACCACACATGGATCCACCAGTGTCATTGCATGTGGTTCCACCAGAGTTCATTGCATGTGTGTTCTTTTCACAATCCACCTATGGATCCACCAGTGTCATTGCATGTGTGTTCTTCTCATTAACCACAGCTGGAGTCATTGCATGTGTGTTCTCTTCAGATACCACACATGGATCCGCCAGTGTCATTGCATGTGTTTTATTTTTACTAACAACAACTAGAGTCATTGCATGTGTGTTATTTTTACAATCAACATATGATTCCACCGGTGTCATTGCATGTGTGTTCTTCTCATTAACCATAGCTAGAGTCATTGCATGTGTGTTCTTTTCACAAACCACATATGTATCCACCATTGTCATTGAAATGTGTATTCTTTCATTAACCACACCTAGAGTTATTTCATGACTATTCTCTTCACAGACCACATATGGATCCACCAGTGTTCATTGCATGTGTGTTCTCTTCACAGAACACACATGGATCCACCATTATCATTGCATGTGTGTTCTTTTTACTAACATATGGATCAACAAATTTCATTGCATGTGTGTTCATGTCACAAACCACACATGGATCCACCAATTTCATCGGCATGTGTGTTCTTTCCACAAACCACATATCGATCAACAAATGTCATTGCATGTGTGTTCTTTGTACAAACCACATATGGATCCACCAATGTCATTGCATGTGTGTTCTTTTCCACAAACCACACATGGATCCACCAGAGTAATTGCATGTGTCTTCTTTTCACAAACCACATATGAATCAACAAATGTCATTGCATGTGTGTTCTTTCCATGAACGACATATGGATCCACCAATGGCATTGCATGTGTGGTCTTGTCACAAACCACATATGGATTAACCAGAGTCATTGCATGTGTGTTCTTTCCACAAACCACACATGGAACAACCAGAGTCCTTGCATGTGTGTTCTTTCCACAAACCACGCATGGATCCACCAGAGTCATTGCATGTGTGTTCTTTCCACAAACCACACATGGATCCACCAATGTCATTACATGTGTGTTCTTTCCACAAACCACATGGATCAACTAGAGTCATTGCATATGTGTTCTTTCCACAAACCTCATATGGATCACTAGAGTCATTGCATGTGTGTTCTTTCCACAAACCATATATGGATCCACTAGAGTCATTGCATGTGTGTTCTTTTCACAAACCATATATGGATCAACCAATGTCATTGCATGTGTGTTCTTTTCCACATACCACATATGGATCCACTAGAGTAATTGCATGTGTGTTATTTTCACAAACCACATATGGATCAACAAATGTCATTTCCTATGTGTTCTTTTCACAGACCACATATGGATCCACCAGTGTCATTGAAATGTGTGTTATGTTCAGATACCACACATGGATCCACAAGTGTCATTGCATGTGTGTTCTTTTTACTAACAACAACTAGATTCATTGCATGTGTGTTATTTTCACAATCCACATATGGATCCACTGGTGTCATTGCATGTGTGTTCTTCTCATTAACCACAGCTAGAGTCATTGCATGTGTGTTCTCTTTAGAGACCACATATGGATCCACTAGTGTCATTGCATGTGTGTACTTTTTACTAACAACAACCGGATTTATTTCATGACTATTCTTTTCATAGACCACATATGGATCCACCAGTGTCATTGAAATGTGTGTTCTCTTCAGAGACCACACATGGATCCACTAGTGTCATTGCATGTGTGTTCTTTTTACTAACAACAACTAGAGTCATTGCATGTGTGTTATTTTCACAATTCACATATGGATCCACCGGTGTCATTGCATGTGTGTTCTACTCATTAACTATATCTAGAGTCATTGCATGTGTGTTCTTTTCATAGACCACATATGGATCCACCATAGTCATTAAAATGTGTGTTCTTTCATTAACCACATCTGGAGTCATTTCATGTCTATTGTTTTCACAGACCACATATGGATCCACCAGAATTCATTACATGTGTGTTCTCTTCACATACCACACATGGATCCACCCGTGTCAGTGCATGTGGTTCCACCAGAGTTCATTGCATATGTGTTATTTTCACAATCCACCTTTGGATCCACCAGTGTCATTGCATGTATGTTCTATTCAGAGACCACACATGGATCCACCAGTGTCATTGCATGTGTGTTCTTTTTAATAACAACAACTAGAGTCATTTCATGACTATTCTTTTCACAGACCACATATGGATCACCAATGTCATTGAAATGTGTGTTCTCTTTAGAGAACACACATGGATCCACTAGTGTCATTGCATGTGTGTTCCTTTTACTAACAACAACTAGAGTCATTGCATGTCTGTTCTTTTCACAATCCACCTATGGATCCACCAGTGTCATTCCATGTGGGTTGTTCTCATTAACCACAACTAGAGTCATTGCATGTGTGTTCTCTTCAGATACCGACACATGGATCCACCAGTGTCATTTCATGTGTGTTATTTTTACTAACAACAACTAGAGTCATTGCATGTGTCTTATTTTCACAATCCACAAATGGATCCACCAGTGTCATTGCATGTTTGTTCTTCTCATTAACCACAGCTAGAGTCATTGCATGTGTGTTCTTTTCACAGACCACATATGGATCCACCATTGTGAATGAAATGTGTGTTCTTTCATTAACCACACGTGGAGTCATTTCATGACTATTCTTTTCACATACCACATATGGATCCACCAGTGTCATTGCATGTGTGTTCTCTTCAGAGACCACACATGGATCCACCAGTGTCATTGCATGTGTGTTCGTTTTACTAACAACAACTAGAGTCATTACATGTATGTTATTTTCACAATCCACATATGGATCCACCAGTGTCATTGCATGTGTGTTGTTCTCATTAACCACTAGCTAGAGTCATTGCATGTGTGTTCTTTTCAGATACCACACATGGATCCACCGAGTGTCATTGCATGTGTGTTATTTTTACGTACAACAACTGAGTCATTTCATGACTATTCTTTCACATACCATATATGAATCCACCATTGTCATTGAAATGTGTGTTCTCTTCAGATACCACACATGGATCCACCATTGTCAGTGCATGTGTGTTCTTTTTACTAACAACAACTAGAGTCATTGCATGTGTGTTATTTTCACAATCCACAAATGGACCCACCAGTGTCATTGCATGTGTGTTCTTCTCATTAACAACAGCTAGAGTCATTGCATGTGTGTTCTTTTCACAGACCACATGTGGATCCACCATTGTCAATGAAATGTGTGATCTTTCATTAACCACACCTGGAGTCATTTCATGACTATTTTTTTCACAGACCTCATATGGATCCACCAGTGTCATTGCATGTGTGTTCTCTTTAGAGACCATAGATGGATCCACTTGTGTCATTGCATGTGTGTTCTCTTCAGATACCACACATGGATCCACAAGTGTCATTGCATATGTGTTCTTCTCATTAACCACAGCTAGAGTCATTGCATGTGTGTTCTTTTCATAGACCACATATGGATCCACCATTGTCAATGAAATGTGTGTTCTTTCATTAACCACACCTGGAGTCATTTCAAGACTATTCTTTTCACATACCACATATGGATCCACCGGTGTCATTGCATGTGTGTTCTCTTCAGAGACCACACATGGATCCACCAGTGTCATCGCATGTGTGTTCTTTTTACTAACAACAACTAGAGTCATCACATGTATGTTATTTTCACAATCCACATATGGATCCACCAGTGTCATTGCATGTGTGTTGTTCTCATTAACCACAGCTAGAGTCATTGCATGTGTGTTATCTTCAGGTACCACACATGGATCCACCAGTGTCATTGCATGTGTGTTCTTTTTACTAACAATAACTGAGTCATTTCATGACTATTATTTTCACATACCATATATGAATCCACCATTGTCATTGAAATGTGTGTTCTCTTCACATACCACACATGGATCCACCAGTGTCAGTGAAATGTGTGATCTTTCGTTAACCACACCTGGAGTCATTTCATGACTATTCTTTTCACAGACCTCATATGGATCCACCAGTGTCATTCCATGTGTGTTCTCTTCAGAGACCACACATGGATCCACCAGTGTCATCGCATGTGTGTTCTCTTTAGAGACCACACATGGATCCACCAGTGTCATTGCATGTGGTTCCACCAGAGTTCATTGCATGTGTGTTCTTTTCACAATCCACAAATGGATCCACCAGTGTCATTGCATGTGTGTTCTTCTCATTAACCACAGCTGGAGTCATTGCATGTGTGTTCTCTTCAGATACCACACATGGATCCGCCAGTGTCATTGCATGTGTGTTCTTTTTACTAACAACAACAAGAGTCATTGAATGTGTGTTATTTTCACAATCCACATATAGATCCACCGGTGTCATTGCATGTGTGTTCTTCCCATTAACCACGACTAGAGTCATTGCATGTGTGTTCTTTTCACAAAACACATATGGATCCACCATTGTCAATGAAATGTGTATTCTTTCATTAACCACACCTGGAGTCATTACATGACTATTCTTTTCACAGACCACATATGGATCCACCAGAGTTCATTGCATGTGTGTTCTCTTCACAGACCACACATGGATCCACTAGTGTTATTGCATGTGTTTTCTTTTTACTAACAACAACTTGAGTCATTGCATTTGTGTTATTTTCACAATCCACATATGATTCCACCGGTGTCATTGCATGTGTGTTCTTCTCATTAACCATAGCTAGAGTCACTGCATGTGTCCTCTTTTCACAAACCACATATGTATCCACAATTGTCATTGAAATGTGTATTCTTTCATTAACCACACCTAGAGTTATTTCATGACTATTCTCTTCACAGACCACATATGGATCCACCAGTGTTTATTGCATGTGTGTTCTCTTCACAGAACACACATGGATCCACCATTATCATTGCATGTGTGTTATTTTTACTAACATAGGGATCAACAAATTTCATTGCATGTGTGTTCATGTCACAAACCACACATGGATCCACCAATTTCATCGCATGTGTGTTCTTTCCACAAACCACATATCGATCAACAAATGTCATTGCATGTGTGTTCTTTGTACAAACCACATATGGATCCACCAATGTCATTGCATGTGTGTTCTTTTCCACAAACCACACATGGATCCACCAGAGTAATTGCATGTGTGTTCTTTTCACAAACCACATATGGATCAACAAATGTCATTGCATGTGTGTTCTTTCCATGAACCACATATGGATCCACCAATGGCATTGCACGTGTGTTCTTTAAACAAACCCCATATGGATCAACCAGAGTCATTGCATGTGTGTTCTTTCCATAAACCACACATGGATCAACCAGAGTCATTGCATGTGTATTCTTTCCAGAAACCACAAATGGATCCACCAGATTCATTGCATGTGTGTTCTTTCCACAAACCACACATGGATCCAAAAATGTCATTACATGTGTGTTCTTTCCACAAACCACATGGATCAACCAGAGTCATTGCATATGTGTTCTTTCCACAAACCACACATGGATCCACCAGAGTCATTGCATGTGTGTTCATGTCACAAAACACACATGGATCCACCAATGTTACTGCATGTGTGTTCTTTTCACAAACCACATATGGATCAACAAATGTCATTGCATGTGTGTTCTTTCCACAAACCACATATGGATCCACCACAGTCATTGCATGTGTGTTCTTTTCAGAAACCACACATGGATCCACCAATGTCATTGCATGTGTGTTCTTTCCATGAACCACATATGGATCCACCAATGTGATTGCATGTGTGTTCTTTCCACAAACCACATATGGATCCACTAGAGTCATTGCATAGTACATGTTTGGGAGTTAAGACCAAACACTCGTCCTTTTCACATTTAGGGCCGTTTTCATGAGCTATTGCCCACAGTTTTGGGGTTCCAGGGTGATTTACAACGACCATTAGACCCGATACATGTTTGAGGAATATGACCAAAAACTTTTCCTTGTCGCGCTTTGTGGCCATTTTCATGGGCTATTGCACTCCGTTTTGTGGTTTTAAGGCAATTCACAACGATACTGAGACCCAATAAATGTTTAAGAGACATGACCAAAACCTCATTGTTTTCGCGTTTTATGCCGATTTTCATGAGCTATTGCCCACACACTTGGACCTCGAGGGTGATTTACAACATCCGTAAGACCCGTTATATGCTTGAGCGATATGACCAAAACTCGTCGTTTTCGTGTTGATGGCCGTTTTCTTGAGATATTGCCCACACTTTTTGGGTTCCAGGGCGCACCTGGTACATGGTTGGGAGTTAAGACCAAAAAATCGTTGTTTTCACATTTAGGGAGTGTTTTCATGAACTATCGCCCTTAGTTTTGGGGTTTTCGCGTTTTATGCCCATTTTCGGGTTCCAACAAGGTTTTGGTCATTTAGGGAGTGTTTTCATGAGCTATCGCCCTTAGTTTTGGGGTTCTTGGGCGATTTACAACTACCG
Source organism: Avena eriantha (assembly GCA_910589775.1). Lineage (NCBI taxonomy): Eukaryota > Viridiplantae > Streptophyta > Magnoliopsida > Poales > Poaceae > Avena > Avena eriantha. The sequence continues at coordinate 231,416,133 of OU342746.1, forward strand.
TAAGACCCGATACATGTTTGAAAGATATGAACAAAAACACATTGTTTTCCAGTGTTATGGCCTATTTCATGAGATATTGCCCACACTCTTGGTGTCGTGGTGGTGTCACGACAGATGCCATGGATAGGCTAAAGGTGAGGACTAATACACGCTAGGGGAATCCAGGGAGGGATAGTGAAGTGATTGTCCACACAGAAGTTTGTATTGATTTCCTTCCAAGGTTACAAGTGCTCCTAGAGCTGTATTGGCGAGAGGAAGAAGAAGGAGCTCTCTTACTCTCACCCACAGATCACACCTGAAACCCTAGCCCAAAACAGAATAGAAGAGAGACCAACCCCTCCTATAGAAGCCCTAGCCCCCCTTTTATAGAGGAGGCTCGGTTCCTGCCTAGGGCATACGTGGAGGCATATTCCTAAGAATATGCCTCCTCCCAAAGGGGTAAGCTGACCGGGGTGCTTTTTCCCCCGCGTCATATTTGCTTTAGCTACGTGAGCCTCTACGGCGCCCGCGTCAGCCGACATGGGCGTCGTCACCCCGGTTGGCCATGACCCGGTGGTCCCGCTCTTGTCTGCTTCGCTCATGCAGTGCATACCGGACCCTCCTTTTGACCAGCAAGATTCCTTCCTTCTCCTAGAAGCCAAGCATGACCCGGATCACAGCTGATCCAGGCACCCTTGTTCCTGCATACATGTAAACATATACATATGACTTACTACTTAAGTCGGTTGAGACTTAGTTAGGCGAACACCCCCCGGTCCAGGTTACTCCGTGATCCGGCCTGCCTTTAGGTGACCCGGCCAGCATTCGCTTTGGCCTTGCCGAACCTTGGCTAACTCGGCCTTTATACCCTGGCGTGACCCTACCCGGGGGTATCCCCCCAACATTAGTCCCCGAAGCTGGTGCGGTCTTAGCTGCCTTGGCCGCTGAGGCTACATCAGGTTCAATCTTGTGCTCTGGTCGTTATTGCCGAGTTACCTCTTTACCTCGGATTGTATGGATTTACGTTCCCTTCGCACATTTCAAGTTTTCACTTGCCGGCCGGGTTACCACTTTAACTCGACCTCATGGTTTCGTTTTCCCTCTGCACATTCCAAGTTTTCACTTGCCGGCCGGGTTACCACAGTTCCATCCGGGTCTTGTTTCCTTCTCTCGTACGCCAACCCATGTGAAGGGTAATCATTATGTCGTCTTATTTTAAGGGCCTGCACAGTAACCGCCGCAGTAATTGTCAGTTATCACTGTGCGCGGGTCACGTCACGCCTGCCTCCTCGTTTCTCGCATCACAGTGTCACGTCACAGGATTCTCTCCGCCCTGTGGCCCTTCGTGTGGCTCCCCACTGATTGGTCCGGACGGGTGATACACAGCCACTGCGTGTGGCCGGTCCACAGGACACGATCCCACTCACCCCTAGTGGGAGTGGTTAAATAGCGGAGGGGTGCGTCCCTTAGGATTTTGCCCCTCCGCACCCCTCTGCCCGCTGCTATTCTTCTTCGTCTTCCTCGCGACCGCGCCGCCGCCAGCACTGCCAAATAGCAGCGTCGCTGCTGCGCTTCTCCATCGCACCTCCGCGTCTCCGCCACCGCGACGCAAATCTCTCGCCACGGGTCCTCATCAATCCCGGCCACTGTCCCCTGCCGCCTCCAGTGCCAGCGAGGGCCTCGAGGACCAGATGACGGAAGAAGAACTCATCGTCGCTGAGCAGGAGATGGAGGAGGACACCGCGGCGGCGGACCGCGGCGCGTGGGCTGGGTCATGGGTCTGTCAAGATGATCTTGACTGGCTTTACCGAACCAGGCGCATCCCCGCCGGCGTCGCTGCTCGTCTCCCTTCTAACGAACTGGCCCCCTCACCCAATCTGGGCGAGTTCGTCATGTTCTTGTCCCATTTCCAACGGGGCTTCGTCTTGCCGGTGAGTGATTTTTTCTGGGACTGGCTCGGTACGTACCAACTCCAGCCGCACCATCTTCCAGCCAATGCCATCACCTCTCTCTCTTCCTTTGCTTCTATGATCGAAGGCCACGCCGGACTATGGCCCACGAAGGAGCTATGGATCCGGTTCTTCGGCCTTCGTCGCAATGTCATTCCCAACATCCACGCTGATCCGGAGGACAAGAGGCTCACTCAATTCGGAGCGGCCTCCATTTCACCCCGGAGGTTTTCTGTCTTTCCCCGGGTCACCGGGTTAGAGTCCTGCAAAGGATGGGCCCGGACCTTCTTCTATGTCCGGAACACGGGCACTGAAGACATGATCCGGCTGCTTCCCTACACTCCGGGTCCACCTAACCCGGATCTGTGGGATGAGATCCCCAAGAAGCCCACGGCCTTGGCCAACCAAGTGAACAAAAGGTTCGCGGAGCTGAAGGGGCTCGGGCTATGCAACGAGGATGCCATGATCACTTTTGTGCGTAACCGAATCTCACCCCTCCAGAAGCGCACCCACAAGGTGTGCCACATGAGCTTCGGCCGCGATCCTAACCGGACCTCATCCTTCGAGCTGAGCAACACGGAGATTTATCGCCGGGTTAAGGCTCTCTTCACCAGTCACAAGGACTTCTCCACTGAGTGGACTTGGGGGATTGAGCATTTCTGTCATGACCGGCTTCCTGCCATGGTAAGTTTCATGTTGCAAACTTACCCCGGACTAATTACATGTCAGTTATTGTTGCATTTTGACTCTTTTGTTAGTTCTTTTCCTCAGTAATTCCTTCAGCAGACCCTCGAGGACGGCACCGATCCGACCCTTAAGTGGGCGCCGGACCGGGAGACTCCGGATGAGGAAGAGCAGGACCAGGAGATGTTCCTCCCCATGACCGACGCCACGAAACGACCCACGGGTAAATCCTCTTCTATTAGAGATTGGCCCGATGATGAAGATGACTCGGATATCGAGGTGATTGAACCTTCTGAGGCTGTCCCCCTTTCTTTTGCTTTTCTGCCATCAGCTCACCCCGGCGGTCATATCTACGAGGATCCCCCTCTCACTACGGGCGAACCTGTTCCGGTGGCATCAAAGAAGAAACGCGGGGCTTCTTCAAGTTCTTCCTCCGGACCTTCCCAGCCCGTTAAAAGGCGAAAGAAGTCCGGGGACAAGACTGCCTCCAAACCAGCAGGCAAGGCCCCAGCACGAAGGGCTCGGAAACCCAAGGAGGCCGAAACCTCGGATGCATAAGTCATTCTTTCTTCTGTAACTTGTTCTTCCTTACTTCGTCGTAATTTTTCTTCTAACATTGTTTGATTTTGCAGGGCTCTAGTGGAGGTCCCTCAAAGTGGATCTAGCATCTCTTCACCTCTCCGACCTAGCCTTTCTCCCCGTCGTGACGACGAGTCACGCCCGCTAAGCCCTATTCCAGAGGGTTCTGCGGTCGCTCCGGGTTCAGCGCCACCTCGGCAAGAGGAGGGTAACCGTGGAGCGGGGGAGACCGGCCCAGCTGGAGCAACGACATCCACTGCCTCGACAACGCCTCAACCAGCAGCCACTTAGGCTACTTCGGCTCCAGCACCAGTTCCAGTACCAGCAACCAGACCAACACCAACTCCAACCTCGGCATCAGCACCAACTCCGGCTGCGAAAGCTTCAGCGCCGGCACCAAGTCCAGCAGCGAGAGTACCAGCGCCTAGTTCCTCTACATCTTCCGAGTCTTCTCAACCTCGGCAAGGAACTACCCCGACAATTTCTAAGGGGAAAATCGCTGCTACAACTTCCTCTTCCCAGCAAGCCAAGGGCAAGAAGGCTCCAGACGCTGCCAAGCCCACTGCCGTCGAGTCTGGGCAGCGCACCCTTGTGTCAATGCTCCCCAAGAAAACACCAGCAGCAAAGGACGCGCCTGCCGAGCCAACCGATGCCCAGTAGTTGGTTCTGCACACCAGCCTCGCCCTTGCCTTGGTGGAGAGGAAAGAAGCGCATGCAAAGGGCTTGGTGACGCCCCATATGCCCACCGGTGAATGGTACCCTCCGAGCCTGATGGAATTTGTTATGAATTGGAACAAGGCAGAGATAGTTCAGGATTCTGATCTCCCAGAAAAGTTCGGCCCTGCCGAGTTTTCCGCTCAGATGAACACAACTGCAAAGGCAATTAACCTCGCTGGACGAATGATGGAGGTACGTCGCTTCTCCTTTACAAGTTGTAGATAATAACCACTAGTCCCCGAGCCTCCGGAGGAGTAACTTGTTACTCGACCGGATGCTCTTTTAGAAAACTAACGTAGCTCCATGAGAACTTCGAATATGCACACACCTAGAGCCGGGTTAAGTTCCACTTGGCCCGGATTTTAGTACACTTCGAATATGCACACACCTAGAGCCGGGTTAAGTTCCACTTGGCCCGGATTTTAGTACACTTCGAATATGCACACACCTAGAGCCGGGTTAAGTTCCACTTGGCCCGGATTTTAGTACACTTCGAATATGCATCAAGCTGACTTAAGTTCTGTATCTCTTTTAGGTGACCACCAACCGCCGGAGTGCTGAATTCCAACGCTTGCTGGATACCCACAAGAATCTACGCACAAAGCAGGCTGCACTTATTGCGGAATACGAAAAGAGGGGTAAGTTTCTTCCTTAACGCTCCTTCATTTTGCTTCATTTTCCTTTGCCGGACTAGTCTGATTGCTCGGCTTCCACAGCTAGTGTGGAGGCTGAGAACAAGATAATGCGGAAGAACTTGGAGCAGATCAAGGGTACGTCCTTTTTGTCTGTCTTTACTGTGCTTTCCATCGGCTTTCCTCCTTGGCTCAGCAAACATTCATACCTCGGCACTGCCGGGCCAACACACTATTTCAGCATCACTTGAAGATAGTGTGCCCGTGCCTGATATGATGCTGCATTTTCTCGAACAAGCAGGGCAGCACCAAACCGAGCTAAATAAGAAAGATGATGAGCTCGCCCTCCTCCGGACCAAAGACGATGAGATAGCCAGGCTCAAGGCTGAGATGGCTAAGATGAAGGCACAACACCAAACCGAGCTAAAAAAGGCTGGCCAGGACTACACCGAAGAACGTGAGCGCCTCAACCTCCAAATTGCTAAGGACCGTGAGCTTCTTCAGGAGGCCGAGGTCAAACTTGAGTCGGCGAATGCTGAGCTTGAGCAGGTTCGGAAGAGGCATGATGCTTGTACCAAGGAACTGACCCAAATTCACAGCCACATCTCACATAATTTCTTTTCCCTTATCCACCTTACTTCCCCGGGTTACTTCATACTTCTTGTTTTCTCAACTTTGTCCTTTGCCTTGTTTCTCAGGCCACTTTCTAGAGGGTACTGCTATTGCAAGTGCTGCTGTTGCCAATTTCCACCGAGAAAGGGGTACTCCGGTCGCTCCTGATGGTGAGAGCATTCCCTTTGACATGGAGGACCTGTTGGTCGGCCTGTGCTCTCGCGTGGAAATCATTAAGAACTACGGCAAAGATTTCCTTGACGTTTCAGTCCGAGTCTTCAACACTTTCTGGCCCACTGATGACGCTCCGGAGAGAGTTACACATCTCGCTGAAAAGCTTTCGGAAATCGAGACCCAGCTCGACCTCTTGAGAGAGTCCGCTGGACGTGCCGCAGCTGATACCATCCTTCACCACATTCTGACGTGGTATGAGAAGATAGATCTCAGCCTCCTCACACGCCTGCGCACAGGATCCAAATGGACAGACGACCCAGAGTGGGTAGCTCGGCGCCAGGCTTGCGCCCATAGCCTCATCGAATATGCCCCCATTCACGAATGGACTGAGGGTCCGAGCTTCCTGGAAGTCGCTGGTGAAGAAGAAGTTGAGAACGTTGAAGATGATTCGGGTGAGGACAAAGAGGACACTGCCTCGGATATCGAAGAGGGCGACGATGATGCCGAACTTCCTCCCGCTGCTCCTTAAGTAAAAACACTTGAAAATTTATGAGATCCCTGGTATGCCGGGTGGAATTGTATTCCAAACACATGTGATATTTTGCTACTAAGTGCTTATGCCGGATTAACTTGGGCGTAGTCCCCGAGTTCCTTTTTCTTGTTCGTTCAATCTTTTGGCTCGGATCGTGTCTACCTTGATTCGGTTTTACAACTTACGAATCCGAGCTTCAAAATTGTTTTAACAATACTAGGAAACTTTTAGACTTAACTCAAAAATAAAACTGTATAACAACTTGAAAATGAATATGGGGTTAGTCCGAAACGCAAACGTCGGATCGAATAAATTCTTTTCCTTAGTCATTTTTCATGTGCTACGCAATTCCAAACTTGTTCTCTTGCTTGCCATGAAGCCAATTCTTGTTGGGCAGCAGCAAGTCAAAGAGTTGGGTTTTTGGTGCTCACACACTACTAATCCGAGTTAAGTAGAATAACTTATTCCAGCTGACGCGCAGAAAACAACAAACATTATTAAGGCAGTCCCCGAGTTACTGCTCGAGGTGCCAACATTTCATTGATAAACTCATTGCCGACATACATACCGACATATGAGATAACTTGGATACATACACTCTTTATTGAAGTGTAGAAAGGACGAAGTAGAGCTATATTCCATGGTCGCTTAGATTCCTCTCCGGACCTGTCCGCCTAGTTCTTTTCCTGTGGCTTTGCATCTATAAGATAGTAAGAATCGTTGTGCAATGCTTTGCTCACGATGAATGGCCCTTCCCATGGGGGGGATAATTTATGCATTCCAGTAGTACGTTGTACCAACCGGAGCACCAGATCGCCTTCCCGAAAGACTCGGGGGCACACTTTCCGGCTATGATAGCGTCGGAGATTTTGCTGATATATGGCGGATCTGGACAGTGCCAGTTCTCTCGCTTCTTCTAGCAGATCAACATCATTTTGCCGGGCTTCTTGCACTTCGGCTTCTGTGTATTGGGTGACCCTAGGCGAATCATGCTCTATGTCGGCTGGTAATACAGTTTCTGCCCCATATAACAGAAAGAACGGCGTATAGCCTGTTGATCGATTCGGAGTTGTTCTTAAACTCCATAGTACCGCTGGTAGTTCTTCTATCCAGCACCCCGCTGATCTTTGCAGCGGCTCAATGAGCCGGGGTTTTATCCCGGATAATACTAATCCGTTGGATCTTTCCACTTGCCCGTTCAATGCGGGGTGGGCTACCGAGGCTACATCCAGCCGGATCCTCTTATCCCGGCAAAAACGAGCAAATGCTCCTTCCGCAAAATTTGTGCTATTATCAGTTATGATACTGTGAGGGTAACCGTATCTCAAGATGATATCTTTGAGAAACGTTATGGCCGTAGCTCTATCACATTTTCCTATAGGCTTCACCTCAATCCACTTCGTAAACTTGTCCACCATTACCAGAATGTGAGTCATATTTCCCCTTGCTGGTTTGAACGGGCCAACCATATCCAAGCACCATACGGCAAATGGCCAAGTGATTGGTATGGTCTTGAGTTCCGACATTGGCATATGTATCTTGGTAGCGTACCTCTGACAACCATTACATTTTCTTACCAGATCTTCCGCTTGCTCTAAGGCATTTGGCCAGTAGAATCCATGCCGGAAAGCTTTCGCTACCAAGGCTCGGGATGAGGCATGATGCCCGCATTCCCCCTGATGTATATCTCGGATGATTTCAAGCCCTTCTTCCGGGTCAACACACCGCTGGAGGACATTGGTCACACTTCTTTTGTATAGTTCAGAATTGATGATCGTGTAGGCCTTTGCCCTCCTCTGTGTTTGCCTGGACAACACCTCCTCAGTGGGTAATGTTCCATCTTTCAGGAATTAAAATATAGGTAGTGCCCAAGCCGGTATTGGTCGCACGGGGAACACATCCCCATCTATCTCCATCTGATCCACCGGCATAACTTCAACCGGATCATGCTGATCAGTCCCCAGGTCTTACGAAGCAGTCCCCGGGTCCGCCGAGGTAGTCCCCGGGTTTCGCGCACCACTTCCTGTGTCAATGTCCATGGGCACAGCTCCGGATTCGGTGTCCTTTGGGACATAGATTGACTCGGATTCTGGGGATTCCCTGATGGATGGTTTCCTGAGGTGCTCTAATGCTACACCCGGTGGAATTGCCTGTCTGGTTGACCCGAGCTTCGACAGCATGTCGGCAGCCTCATTTTCCACCCGGGGTACATGATGGAATTCACATCCCTCAAAGTAACCATATATCTTCTGCACATGAAATCTGTATAGTGCCATGTTTGGATCAAGGGCGTCCTACACTCCGGACACTTGCTGCACCACCAAATCCGAGTCGCCAAAGCATATGATCCGACGTATGTGCATTTCTTTTGGTACCTTGAGCCCATGCACAAGTGCTTCATACTCAGCAACATTGTTTGATGCCGTGAAATGGATCTGCAGCACATATTTCAACTGGTCCTTCTTTGGCGACGTGAGTACAACTCCGGCACCTAGCCCGGTTTTGGTTTTTGATCCGTCAAAGTGCATTCGCCAATAGTTCGGATCAGGAAGTGGTGGTTCGTACTGCACCTCGGACCAGTCCACGAAAAAGTCCGCCACGGCTTGAGATTTGATGGCTTCTCGTCTGTCATATTGCGGCGCATAAGGAGCTAGCTCAATTGCCCATTTTGCAATTCTGCCGCTCGCATCCTTGTTACTCATTATCTCGGATATGGGGGCCTCACATATGACCCGGATGGGATGCTCCTCAAAGTAGTGCTTCAGTTTCTTGGCGGCCATGTACACGCCATATGCCACTTTTTGATAATGTGGGTAGTTCTGCTTTGAGGCTGACGACACTTCACTCAAATAATACACCAGCCTTTGCACCGACTTACCTTCCTCATCACGCTCCACCACTATCACTGCACTTACAACTCGGTTGGTTGCGGCTATATAGAGTAACATTGGCTCCTTTGATAGTGGTGAGGCTAGCACTGGTGCCGTGGCTAACATCTTCTTCAGGTGGGTAAAGGCTTCATCAGCCTGCTGTGTCCAAACGAACTTATCCGACTTTTTCATGAGTTGGTAAAGTGGCAATGCCTTCTCTCCCAACCGACGTACAAACCGACTTAACGAGGCCAGGCAACCTGTGAACTTCTGGACATCATTAAGACACTTCGGCAGTTCCATTCGTTCGATGGCCCGGATTTTGGTTGGATTAACCTCGATACCTCGGCTGGAAACAAGAAAGCCGAGCAATTTTCCAGCCGGGACACCAAAGGTGCATTTTGCCGGGTTAAGTTTCATCCGGAACCTCCTTAGGTTCGCAAACGTTTGCCTGATATCGTCAAGGAGCGTTTTGCTTTCCTTGGTCTTGATAACCACATCATCCACGTATACCTGTACATTTTGACCTATTTGGTCGTGCAAACATTTCTGCATACATCTCTGGTACGTTGCCCCTGCATTACGTAAACCAAACGGCATCATGCGATAGCAATAAGCCCCATACGGGGTAATAAACGCAGTCTTTATTTGATCATCCGGATTCAGAGGTATCTAGTGGATGCCAGAATATGCATCAATGAATGACAACAGTTCACATCCAGCAGTTGACCTGATCTATTCTTGGCAGCGGAAATGGATCTTTCGGACACGCCTTGTTCAGGTTCGTGTAATAAATACACATGCGCCAAACCACTGCCACGTTCGGGTCATCCTTCTTCTTCTCCACCAGCACCGGATTGGACAGCCAATCCGGGTAAAGAACTTCCATGATGAATCCTACAGCTAGCAACCGAGCTATCTCGTCCCCAATGACTTTCCTCCTATCTTCGGCGAAGCGGCGGAGTGGTTGCTTCACCGGCTTTCCTCCGGGTATCACATTTAAAGAGTGCTCAGCCAACTCCCTCGGAACACCTTGCAAGTCCTGTGTGGACCAAGGAAAAATGTCCCGATTCTCACGGAGGAAGCTAACGAGCTCGCTTTCCTATTTATCACTTAACCCGGCACCAATTGTTACGGTGCGCTCTGGGAACATGTCATCAACAGGAACCTTCTTGGTATCTTTCATGGCCTGGAAGGAAACATATCCATGCGGGTTACTCAGCGCCGGCATATACTGCTGTGCGGACTGAGCCAAAGCTGCCACTTCTTGAATTTTCCTTTTTTCCTGCGTAATCACAAGCGACTCGGCTAAGTTTGATCCGGCCGAAGCACACTCCATGGAACGTCGGAAGTCCCCAGCAATGGTAATCACCCCATTTGGTCCGGGCAACTTCATCTTCAAGTAGCTATCATGACAACTTGCCATGAACTTGCTCAGGGCTGGCCTTCCAAGTAATGCATGGTAAGCACTTTCCAAGTTCACCACCTCGAACTCCAAATTTTCAGTTCGGCAGTTGTCTCTTGTGCCGAACAACACGTCAACCTGGACCTTGCCTATGGGCTCACAAGAAATGCCGGGCACAATGCCATGGAAAGTTGTCCTCGTGGCCTAGAGCATGTTCTCCGAGATACCCAAATTTCACATTGTGTCCGCATACATGATGTTAATGCTACTGCCGTTGTCGATCAAAACCTTTGAGAATCTTACGTGTGATCGGACCAAGGCATGTACCTCGTTACTGCAGGCATTACTGCATTCACCTCCATATGCCTACGCTGCAAGCTTTTTCTATCAATTTCCTCAGTGGTGAATACACAGTAGCTCTTGTGATGTTCCCTGTACTCGTTTCTCCCCTCATTTCCGGGGTACCTCTGATCTGGCTGATGGTGATTTTCTACGTGATGCACTGCATCCCTTCTCTCATTGTTATCATACCTCGGCGGAGGGGGAGGCAACATTAGCTGTTGCGTGTTCGCTCCGGAGAGCAGTTGCAGCCGGGGTAACTCCTGCCAAGGCTAATCATTCCGGGGTGCCTGAGCATTCCCCGAACCACCTTGTTCAATCTTGCGCATCCACTCACATTTCCTCGTCGTATGACCCGCTGGGTTGTTCGGATTTGGCGTGTGAAACTTGCACGGTTGGTCCAACATCGACTCATAAGTATACCTCGGACGGTCTTTCCTTTCTTGCCACTGCTTCTTTTGCTCCGGTGTCCAAGTTTTCTTGTCATCGTTTCTTGGGGTCCATTGCCCTCAAGTTTTCTGGCGCTGGCTACCCCCTACTCCGGGCTGATCTTGATTCACAGCTGCAACTTGGTGCGAACCGTATCGGTGGTCCGGTCTATCATCTCTCCTTTTTCCTCTATAGTCATTCCTCCGGGATGATCCGGCTCCATCCCTCTGATAGTACTCATCGCTTGACTCATTTGACGTGAGCCTTGGTTGGGTCAGATCACCCAACGCATACGAATCTGCAATCCGGATCATTTCTGCCAACGTAGCTGGCATTTTCCTTTGAAACTTCATCCACAGCTCACTTCCATATCTGCACCCCTGTGCAAACCACGCTATCGCCTGTGGTTATATCACGCCCTCACATGCGTTTCTCACAGTACACCACCGGGTCAAGAATTCCCGGTCTGTCTCATTAGGTCTTTGCTTGCACATAGCTAGGGTCTGCGGCCTATTTGGCCTCTGATATGTGCTCGAGAAATTGCTGATGAACATTTCCTCAAAGTCTATCCAGCAGTTGATGCTTCCTGGTGGCAAATTGTTCAGCCATACCCAGGCCGGGCCTTCCAACATCTGGGGTACGTATCGTACTGCCCATCTCAAGTTGCTAGTGGCAATTTTCACGGCTGTTGCATAGTTTATCAGCCAATCCTCCGGCTTGGTACTACCGTCATACATCTTTGTGCCCCTGGGTAGCTGAAAGTTCTGTACTGGTGGCTCTTTCATGATCCGAGGTCCAAAACACGCTGGACCCGGAGGACCTTGGCATTCAATCTGTTCCGACCTATACAGTCGATCCAGTTTCAACCTTGCAACATCCGGCATCAAATCCCTGCTTCCCAATCTCGACCCTATCACATGATAGTATGGTCTTGGGTATCCCGCGTTTGCCATCTCCGAATCACCGTCGTTGTACCGGTTTTGCTCTTGTGGCGCACCTTTCTGTTGCATACGTCGGCCGACACTGTGCTCTTGCCGTGGTATGTTCCGCTGCTGCGGTTGTCCTGCTCCAGCCGAGTTTCGCTGTCCGGCATTGCCGTTGACAACGTTTCCTTGACCGGCATTGCCTTGGTCGCGGTTACCTCGGCCAGCTTCGCCTCGGCTCACACTCCGTCGATCATCATTTTTCTGCGCTTCTTTTCCTTTCCCTTCCCGCGTCGGGTCATACGGGACGATCTGTTTGTTTCGTCTGGCCGAGGTTACCACTTCCTCTCTCCTTGGATCACCATGTGGAGACGATGCGGCTCCAGCGGATTTCTCCGGGTTACCCACCGCCGAATGGACAATCTTGGAGGCTCCAGCTCTCTCCGGGTTAGCCCTGAGCAGTTCCTCGTTTTGCCTATTTGCAATCCGAACCAGCTCGTTAACCCTATCTTGCTGTCTTTGCCGGGCTTCACCTGTCAGACCCTCTAACTCGGACGCCGCTGCATCCGCTGCTCTGAGGTTCTTTGCCGGGGTACTATACCTCGGCAGCCCCACGGACAAACAATTTTCTAATTCCTCAATTCCAGCATCACCCTCTCTGTTCATCTCGCTCATGAGATTTCTTCCCTTCACTTTTACAGTATCAACTTTGTTTGCCTTAGCGTACTCACGCAGCGTCATGTTCAACGACTGCAGGGCCGCGGATATTTTCTTTGCGCCCTCTAGTATTTTCTGCCTAGTTTCTTCTAGCTCGGCCTGTGCACGAGCCGGATGTACCGCTGCTACTACAGGGTTTTCCAAGCTGTCCATTGCCTCTCTCAACACATTTTCCGGCCTCTCTAGCGGAGGACCTCTACCTTTCCTCGGTGCCTTGGGCATTACCTCCGGATCTAGCACCGGATCCTTGCTTCCGCCCGCACCAGGCGCGGTCATCATCACCTCTGCATGGTCCGGGGAGCGAGGGGTACGTGCCCTGCGAGCCACTGTGAGGGGTGGTTCGCCTGCTTCGACGACGTGGCACGAATAAACGCAAGACACGTCCACCACAACGTAGACCTTGTGCGCGCCGAGCTTGACGAAGATGCCGTTGCGTGGAAGAGGGCGCATACCGAAGCAGCCTGCGTTGTCGCTGACGAAATCCCGCGCTCCAAAGCGCTGAACGAGCCCGAAGACGATGCGTTCGCCGGTGGCGATGAGGTTTCCCGTCCGGATCTTGTCCCCTGCTAGCGCCGCTAGCCCCACGGTGGGCGCCAACTGTCATGGTGGTGTCACGACAGATGCCATGGATAGGCTAAAGGTGGGGACTAATACACGCTAGGGGAATCCAGGGAGGGATAGTGAAGTGATTGTCCACACAGAAGTTTGTATTGATTTCCTTCCAAGGTTACAAGTGCTCCTAGAGCTGTATTGGCGAGAGGAAGAAGAAGGAGCTCTCTTACTCTCACCCACAGATCACACCTGAAACCCTAGCCCAAAACAGAATAGAAGAGAGACCAACCCCTCCTATAGAAGCCCTAGCCCCCCTTTTATAGAGGAGGCTCAGTTCCTGGCTAGGGCATACGTGGAGGCATATTCCTAAGAATATGCCTCCTCCCAAAGGGGTAAGCCGACCGGGGTGCTTTTTCCCCCGCGTCATATTTGCTTTAGCTACGTGAGCCTCTGCGACGCCCGCGTCAGCCGACATGGGCGTCGTCACCCCTATCGGCCATGACCCGGTGGTCCCGCTCTTGTCTGCTTCGCTCATGTAGTGCGTACCGGACCCTCCTTTTGACCAGCAAGATTCCTTCCTTCTCCTAGAAGCCAAGCATGACCCGGATCACAGCTGATCCAGGCACCCCTGTTCCTGCATACATGTAAACATATACATCCGACTTATTGCTTAAGTCGGTTGAGACTTAGTTAGGCGAACACCCCCCGGTCCGGGTTACTCCGTGATTCCGCCTGCCTTTAGGTGACCTGGACAGCATTCGCTTTGGCCTTGCCGAACCTTGTCTAACTCGGCCTTTATACCCCGGCGTGACCCTACCCGGGGGTATCCCCCCAACACTTGGGGTTCCAAGGCGCATCTAGTACATGTTTGGGAGTTAAGACCAAACACTCGTCGTTTTCACATTTAAGGCCGTTTTCATGAGCTATTGTCCTTAGTTTTTGGGTTTTAGGGTGATTTACAACGACCGTGAGAACCGATACATGTGTGAGCGTTATGACCAAAAACTCGTCATTGTCGCGCTTTATGGGCGTTTTCATGAGCTATTGCCCACAATTTTGGGGTTCTAGGGTGATTTACAACGACCATTGGACCCGATACATGTTTGAGGAATATGACCAAAAACTTGTCCTTGTCGCGCTTTGTGGCCATTTTCATGGGCTATTGCACTCAGTTATGTGGTTTTAAGGCAATTCACAACGATAGTGAGACCCAATAATTTTTTAAGAGACATGACCAAAACTTCGTTGTTTTCACGTTTTATGCCCATTTTCATGAGCTATTGCCCACACACTTGGGCCTCCAGGGCGATTTACAACATCTGTAAGACCCGATATATGCTTGGGCGATATGACCAAAACTCGTTGTTTTCGTGTTTATGGCCGTTTTCTTGAGATATTGCCCACACTTTTAGGGTTCTAGGGCACACCTAGTACATGCTTGGGAGTTAAGACCAAAAATTCGTTGTTTTCACATTTAGGGAGTGTTTTCATGAGCTATCGCCCTTAGTTTTGGGGTTTTAGGACAATTTAGAATGACCGTGAGAACCGATACATGTTTGAGTGCTATGACCAAAAACTCGTCATTTTTGTGTGTATGGCCGTATTCACGAGCTATTGCCCACAATTTTGTGGTTCCAGGGAGATTTACAATGACCGGAAAACCCGATACATGTTTGATAGATATGACAAAAAACTTATCGATGTCGCGCTGTATGGCCGTTTTCATGTGTTATCTCCCACAGTTTCGGGGTTTTAGGGCGATTTACACCGATAGTGAATCCTGATAGATGTTTGAGATATATGACCAAAAACTCGTCATTTTCTTGTTTTATGACTGTTTTCATGAGCTATTGCCCAAACTTTTGCGGTTCTAGGGCGATTTACAACATCCGTAAGACCCGATACATGTTTGAGCGATATGACAAAAAACTCGTCGTTTTCGTGTTTAATGGCCGTTTTCATGAGCTATTGCCCATAGTTTTGGAGTTCCACGGCGATCTACAACGATCGTAAGACCTGATACATGTTTGAGAGATATGACCAAAAAGTCATCCTTGTCGCGCTTTATGCAGTTTTCATGTGTTATTGCCCACAGTTTTCGGATTTCAGGGCGGTTTACAACTACCGTAAGACCCGATACATGTTTGAAAGATATGAACAAAAACACGTTATTTTCGAGTGTTATGGCCTATTTCATGAGATATTGCCCACACTCTTGGGGTTCCAGGGCGCATCTAGTACATGTTTGGGAGTTAAGACCAAACACTCGTCGTTTTCACATTTAGGGCTGTTTTCATGAGCTATTGCCCTTAGTTTTTGGGTTTTAGGGCGATTTACAACGACCGTGAGAACCGATACATGTGTGTGTGTTATGACTAAAAACTCGTCCTTGTCGCGCTTTATGGCCGTTTTTATGAGCTATTGCCCACAGTTTGGGGTTCCAGGGTGATTTACAACGACCATTAGACCCGATACATGTTTGAGAAATATGACCAAAAACTTGTCCTTGTCGTGCTTTCTGGCCATTTTCAGCGACTTGGCGGCAGCGTGATGGCCGCAGTCGCCGGCGTGAATGTCCTGGAGGATCTTGCGGCCTTCTTTCGGCTGTACGTAGCGCTGGAACACACCGGTCGCGCTGCGTCTGTGGAGCTTGCCGTTGATGATGACGAAGGATTTGCAGTGGCGCACGATCATTTGCGCCTCCGTCTTATTGCTCGGTAGGATCTTGTGCTCCAAGAAGGCGACATATGGTGCTGTCTAGTCGCTAGGTTCCATAACCATGGCGACTAAGGCCGGTTCTGGTTGAAGTGGTATCCCGACGTCGATCTCTTTTGGTGGGCTGACCGATGGTTTGGGATGATGTCGAGGAAGACGCCTACTGGTGGCGCTTGGCAGGTCAATCCGATGCGGGAAAGGGCGTCTGCCTCCTCGTTTTTGCGTCTGTCGATCCACTCGACAGAGTAGCCATCCAAGTGTCCTCCCAACTGGTCGACAGCTTGGCGGTACGCGATCATTGTTCGGGAGGCGACTTGGCCGGCGACTAGGTCGGAGTCGCCATAACATCGTAGGCGGTTGACGTTCATCTTCTTTGCAGCTCTCATGCTGTGAAGGAGGCCCTCGTATTCTGCCATGTTGTTGGTGTAGGGCTTGAAGTTAAGGTGGCGCACGTAACGGAGCATTTCTCCTTTGGGAGAGGTCAGTATAACCCCAGCCCCTACGCCGTCGGCATTCTTGGAGCGGTCAAAATGGAGCGACCAGTAGTGGAGGTACGTGAGCTTCTCTAGCTGTTGTGCTTCTTCCCAATCTATGATGAAATCAGCCAGGGCTTGTGACTTGATCGCTTTGCGGGGCTCGTATTTGATGTTGTGGACGCTGATTTCGACGGCCCACTTAGCGACTCGCCCGGTCGCCTCGTGATTGCGTATGATGTCTTGCAGAGGCGCGAAGGAGACCACCGTGATTAGGTGCTTCTGGAAGTAGTGTGGGAGTCGCCGCTGTGCTCGGAATACCGCGTACACCAGTTTTTGGTATTGCGGGTAGCGCTGTCGTGAGTCCGTTAGGACTTTGCTGATGTAGTAGATAGGGCGCTGTATGAGGCGCTCCTTGCCCTATTCCGGTCGTTCGACGACCATCACGGCGCTGACGACTCGAGTAGAGGCTGCAACATAGACGAGCATTGGCTCTTTGTCGAGTGGAGCAGCGAGTAGTGGGGCCATGAGTGGCACTTCTTTGAGTGCTTTGAGTGTGTCGTCAGCCTCTGCGTCCCATTGGAACGTGGGGTTCTTACGCATCAGGGGGTAGAGGGGCATTGCCTTCTGGCCTAGTCGGGGGATGAAGCGACTGAGGGCCGTGACTCGCCCTGCCAGCTTTTGGACATCGCGCAGGCACTCGGGTTTCCCGAGTCACGGGATGGTGTCAATCTTGGTAGGGTTGGCTTCGATGCCTCGCTTGGAGACTACATATCGTAGGAGCTGTCCGGTGGGGACGCCGAAGGTGCATTTCCTGGGGTTCAGCTTGATGTTGTACCTCCACAGGTTTGTGAAGGTTTCGGCTAGGTCGGCGAGTAGGTCGTCCTGGCGGGTGGATTTTACCACCACGTCGTCGATGTAGACGTGAATGTTGTGGCCGAACATCATGGCCGTGTAGTAGAAGGCGCCGAATGGCGTAATGAACGCCGTCTTCTCCTCGTCCTCGACCGCCATCTTGTCTGGTTATAACCAGAGTAAGCGTCAAGGAAGCACAGCGACTCCGATCCCGCGGTCGAGTCGATGATCTGATCGATGCACGGTAGGACGAACTCCTCCTTCGGGCAGGCGCTGTTGAGGTTGCTGTAGTCGATACACATTCTCCATGGGTTGTTCTTTTTTAGAACCAAGACTGGGTTTGCCATCCACTTGGAGTATTTGATTGGTCGGATGAAGCCTATGGCTAGCAGGCACTGAACCTCTTCGGCGATTGCTCGACAGCGCTCTTCATTGAAAGGCCGTAGCGACTGCTTTACTGGTCGCACTTTGGGGTCGGCGTTGAGTTTGTGCTCAGCGAGTTCCCTCGGGACACCTGGCATGTCAGATGGCTTCCATGCGAAGATGTCGCGGTTCTCATGGAGGAACCCGATGAGCGTGCTTTCCTATGCGGGGCTCATGTGCGCCCCGATGGTGACCGTCTGGCTGGAGTCGCCTGGGACGAGCTCGACGGTGTGGGTGTGTGTGGTCGCCTCAAACGTGGAGTTCGCAGTGGTTGGTTTCTTCAGGATGGTGGGGTCGTCCTTGTTGATGTTTCCCGCATATTTCGCGAGCTCCTCTGCGTGGTCGGTTTCCGCGGCGATGACGGCGACGGCGAGCTCGGCACCTTTGTCCTCGCACTCCACAGCCATGTCGGGGTCGCCGTGGATGGTGATGATGCCGCTTGGCCCGAGGAGCTTCATCATGTTGTAGGCGTAGCCTGGGAGTGCCTGGCGACCCAGGACGAAGTGGTAGGGGGTGCGGAAGTTCACCAGCTCGAACACGATCCTCTCTGTGCGGTAGTTTGCTAGAGTGCCTAAGGTGACTGGCAGCGTCACTTTCCCGATCGGGTACGCCTTCTGACTAGGGAAGATACCGTGGAAGGTCGTTAGAGTTGGCTTAATGGCTGTTTCTCGGAGCTGTAGCCTCTTGAACGTGTCCAGGTACAGGATGTTGATGGAACTCCCACCGTCCATTAGTGTCTTGGGCAGCCAGTAGTCGGCCACCTTAGGCCTGACTACCAGGGCGACTCGCCCTAGGTATTCGATTCTTGGTGCATGGTCCTAGTGACTCCAGGTGATGCTCTGCTTGGACCAGTTGAGGAAGCGAGGGATGTCGACTTGTGTCACCGCGTTGACGGCGACCGCACGGGCGAGCACCTTCTTCTCGCGCTTGGTGCCGAGTCCGGTGAAGGTGTGTAGCGAGCCGACGGCGGTGCCGAAGCCGCCACCGTTCCCGTTGTCCCGAGGTGGGTTGTTATTGGGGTCCTCCCTTGCTCGTCTCGCCTTCTCAATCTCTTTGAGAGAGTGGCAATCAGCGGTGGTGTGGGTGGCGGGTTTTCCCTCCCTGCTATGGTAGATGCAGGGCTTGTTGAGCAGGGCAGCGGGGTCGAATTTTGGACTTGCTGTGTTGTTGGAGCGGTAGTTTCCGCTGTCGTGGTAGTTTCCTCCGTCGCGGCGGTAGTTCTTGGAGTCGCGCTGGCCGTAGCCGGCGTTGGCGACGAAGTCGACTCCCCGGTCCGTGCGGCGCTTGCCAGTGATGCGGGTGTTGCTGTAGCGCATGTCACGTAGGCTCCCGCTGTCGTGGATGCTTGTGCGGCGTCTTCCTCCCGACTCGTCGTCGGAGTCTTGGTTAGGGTCCTCCTCCGCGTAGCGCTTGGCGATCTCGAGGAGGTCGGGGATGTTGTCGAGCGTCCGGTAGACCCTTTTGATGTTAGCGACCAGGTGTTCATACCGGCACGCGTTCTTGAAGCAATGTATTGCCGTGTCTGGGTGGATGCCGGAGGCGTTGATCCACAGTTCTTGCCATCTTTGGATCCAGCGGCGAGTTGACTCGTGTTGTCCCTGGATGCATCGCTCCAGATCCTCTATGGTGGTGGTGCGGGTGTAGGAACCCTCGAAGTGCCTGACGAAGGCGTCCCGCATTTCTTCCCAGAAATCGATGCTGTCGGCGGGGGAGCGTGTTGATCCATTGTCAGGTCGCACCCTCCATCATCAGGGGGAGGTAGCAAGGGCAAGCAGGTCGGTGTGGCCTGCGATTCCCATTGCCATGAGGTATGTGTCCAGCCAAATAGCGGGATCGTACTGAAGGAAATATGCCCTAGAGGCAATCATAGAGATGATTGTATTTCATGTGTATCCATGAGTTATTATAATGTTCCTTGAATATCCATATACCAGGCAACTTGTATTGATTGGCAATTATGTGAATTGTTTGTGAAACTCTTTACTTGTATGGTTATCTAATAATTGTCCCTAGTCGGAGTTCATGCGAGGACACACGTGAATATTAGACTAGCACATCGATTGGTTAATGACTATGTTTCGCAAGTCATTGACATGGAGATGTCAAATCAATGATGTGGACACATGTTATGAACATGGGGTTGGACTGACCCAACATGAGACTAGCAATAATACTTGCAGCTCTCTCTACACATCATGTACGTTTTGTCCTTAGACCTGAGATTGTCGCTTGTACTTGAGATGTGGATCGACCTACTTTGGGGCTATCAAACACTACTTCGTAACTGGGTAGTTATAAAGGTAGCTTCCGGGTTTGTCCTGATACATGCTGCAAGGCATCGGTCAATGAAGATGGGATTTGCCCCTCTCTACTTGAGAGAGATATCTCTGGGCCCCTCGAGTGATCGGATCCAGAAATGCATGGCCGTGCTACATATGGTTAAGAGTTAACCTAGTAAAGGGATTCTGAATCACAGTATCGAGAAAGAGAGGTCAGCTTAGAGCTAGACCAAATATCGTGAGGCAAAGGGAAAGACATGTACTCAACCTTGTGATGGTTCGTCCGAATGATCTTTATATGCGTTTAGGAGTTGGCACGTCTTGCTAGAGGCCGCTACCAACTATAAGTGTACTCGCGTCATGTCTATACGTGTATGAACCTATAGGGTCACACAGTTTAGGGGATGGAAGCCTAATGAGGATTGGATCCGAATTAGACCAGGCTTAGGCTGCTAATGGGCTGCTAATGTAGAAGCCCACCAGGGATGCCTATATAAGAGAGAGTGAGGCGAGCTGAAAAGGAGAGAGCATTCCACCCAGCCGCCACTCCTCTTCCGCCTGTGTTGCACGCGCGGACCTAGCAGTCTGGCGTGTGACGGCTACCACTCTGGACGTGTGGATACCTCGGAGGTGCTGCATCTGTAGCACTTGGACGAGCCGCGCAAAGGGGAGCTGCTCGTGGGACGAGGACAAGGAGGAGACGTAGAACATCTACACTGCCGCAACGTGCTTCATCGAGTTCCGCACCTGCGCGTCTAGCGGTAATCCCGTGATCTATGACAATAGTATTCCTGGTTGACGCAGTAGAAAATTTTGATTTTACGCTACTGTAGCCTACCCGTTACCCTTCACGTACGTCGGGTCGTATTTTTCGATCTCCTTGGGGGCCTTGAAGTTGGCGGGGTATTTTTCCCCACGGATCATTGGCCCGAAGCATTGCGGCTCGACTCGACTGAGCAAGCCTCTTGGTTCCAGGTCGCCGCGGTTGGTGAGGGTGTGCCTCAGGTCATTGGGCTGGCACGACCGCCATGCCTAGTTGTTGATGATGTTCGTCCGGACGTCGAGGGGCTGCCCATTGGCGACGACCGTGTTATTCGCCGGTCGCGGCTCGTTGGTGGACAACACGGGATTGGCGGCCCGTGGTTGGTTCGCTAGGGGCTGTGGTGGTGGGCAAATTAATGCGTTGGCCACGGTGGGGTGGTCCCTTGATGCTGCCCTGCTTGCTGATGAGCGGGAGTACATCCGCCCCCGCGGGTCGACTCCCGCAGCTTGTTGCTCGACGACCCTGACGAGTAGGGCCTTGGCGTACTGGATCTATAGTGCGCCGTCGCCTTGGACGTCGAGGTTGGCAATCGCGGCGTCGGTCGCGACGACGTTGTCCATCGGGGTGGAGTATAATGGTAGCCCGTTGGCGTCGCGGGCTTGAGGTGAGTTGATGATCCGCGGTTGGTCCGGCAGGGGCGCACGACCCATGGGTGGTGGAGGGGCTCCGGTTGCCGGTGCGCCATGTGGTGGTCTCGTGGGGTTGCTTCCGCCTGGCGGCGCATTCTCGCAGTATTCGCGCTTGGCGGCGCGTGCGGGGTCGCTTCCGTCGTTGAAGTTCAGGACTCGGCCCTGGACGTTGGAGTTAAAGTGGGTCCTGATGCGGCACTGGTGATAGAGCGATAGCTCCTGCGCCGTTTCCCGCTCGAGGCGGAATTTCTTAAGAGCGATGTCTCTTAAACATGTATCGGGTCTTACGGTAGTTGTAAATCGCCCTAGAACCCCAAAACTATGGGCTATAGCTCATGAAAATGGCCATAAAATGCAAAAATGACGAGTTTTTGGTCATATCTCTCAAACATGTATCGGTTCTTACGGTCATTGTATATCGTCATAAAACCCTAAAACTAAGGGCGATAGCTCATGAAAATAGCCCTAAATGTGAAAATGGTGATTTTTGGTCTTAACTCCCAAACATATTCTAGGTGCACCCTGGAACCCCAAAAGAGTGGGAATAGCTCATGAAAATGGCCATAAACACGTAAACGACGAGGTTCGGTCATATCACTCAAACATGTATCGAAACTAACGAATATTGTAAATCCCCTAGAGGCCGAAAGGGTGGGCACTAGCTCATGAAAATGGGCATAAAACGCAAAAACGATGAGTTTTTGGTCATATCTCTCAAACATTTATTGGGTCTCACCATCGTTATAAATTGCACTAAAACCACAAAACTGAGGGCAATAGCCCATGAAAATGGCCACAAAGCGCGATAAGGACGAGTTTTGGTCATATTTCTCAAACATGTATCGGGTCTAATGGACGTTGTAAATCGCCATGGCACCCCAAAACTATGGGCAATACCTCATGAAAACAGCCATTAATCATGAAAAAGACGAGTTTTTGGTCATAACACTCACACATGTATCGGTTCTCACGGTCATTCTATATCTCCTGGAACCTCAAAACAGGCAGGTAATAGCTCATGAAAACGGCCCTAATTGTGAAAACGACGAGTGTTTGGTCTTAACTCCCAAACATGTACCAGATGCGCCCTGGAACCCCAAAACTGTGGGCAATATCTCATGAAATAGGCCATAACACTCGAAAACAACGAGTTTTTGTTCCTATCTTTCAAACATGTATCAGGTATTGCGGTAGTTGTAAATCGCCCAAGAACCCCAAAACCGTGGGCAATAGCTCATGAAAACGGCCATAAAG
The DNA here is from genome assembly GCA_910589775.1 of Avena eriantha. Taxonomy (NCBI): domain Eukaryota; kingdom Viridiplantae; phylum Streptophyta; class Magnoliopsida; order Poales; family Poaceae; genus Avena; species Avena eriantha. Next base: position 231,438,677 of record OU342746.1, read on the forward strand.
CGCGACAAGGACGAGTTTTTTGTCATATCTCTCAAACATGTATCGGGTCTTATGACAGATGTAAATCACCCCGGAAACCCAAAAGTGTGGGCAAAAGCTCATAAAAACGGCCATAAAACATGACAACAACGAGTTTTTTGTCATATCGCTCAAACATATATCGGGTCTTACGGATGTTGTAAATCGCCCTGGATCCCCAAAAGTTTGGGAAATAACTCATGAAAACAGTCATAAAACATGAAAACGACGACTTTTTGGTTATAGGTCTCAAACATCTATCGGGTTTCACTATCGGTGTAAATCGCCCTGAAACCCTGAAATTATGGGCAATAACACATGAAAATGGCCATAAAGCACGATAAGGACGAGTTTTTTTTTCATATCTATCAAACTTGTATCGGGTCTTATGGTCATTGTAATTCTTCCTAGAACCACCAAACTATGGGCAATAGCTCATGAAAACGACCATAAACACGAAAATGAGGAGTTTTTGGTCATAACACTCAAACATGTATCGGTTCTCATGGTTGTTGTAAATCGTCATAAAACCCAAAAACTAAGGGCGATAGCTCATGAAAACGGCCCTAAATGTGAAAACGACGAGTGTTTGGTCTTAACTCCCTAACATGTACTAGATGCGCCCTGGAACCCCAAAAGTGTGGGCAATATCTCATGAAATTGGCCAAAACACTCGAAAACAACGAGTTTTTTCATATCTTTCAAACATGTATCGGGTCTTTTGGTAGTTGTAAATCGCCCCGGAACCCCAAAACTATGGGCAATAGCTCATGAAAACGGCCATAAAACACAAAATAGATGAGTTTTGTGTCATATCGCTCAAACATGTATCGGGTCATAAGGATGTTGTAAATTGCCCCGGAACCCCAAAAGTTTGGGCGATAGCTCATGAAAACAATTATAAAACACGAAAACGGTGAGTTTTTGGTCATATATCTCAAACATCTATCAGGTTTCACTATCGGTGTAAATCGCCCTAAAACCCCGAAACTGTGGGCAATAACACAAGAAAATGGCCATAAAGCACGACAAGGATGAGTTTTTTTCTTATCTATCAAACTTGTATCGGGTCTTATGGTCATTGTAATTCTTCCTGGAACCACAAAACTATGGGTAATAGCTCATGAAAACGACCATAAACACGAAGAAGACGAGTTTTTGGTCATAACATTCAAACATTTATCGGTTCTCGCGGTCGATGTAAATCGTCATAAAACCCCAAAACTAAGGGCGATAGCTCATGAAAACAGCCCTAAATGTGAAAACGGCGATTTTTTCGGCTTAACTCCCAAACATGTTCCAGGTGTGCCCTGGAACGCCAAGTGTGGGCAATATCTCATGAAAACGGCCACAAACACGAAAACGACGAGTTTTGGTTATATAGCTCAAACATGTATCGTGTCTCATGAATATTGTAAATCGCCCTGGAGGCCCAAATGTGTGGGTAATAGCTCATGAAAATGGGCATAAAACGCGAAAACGACAAGTTTTTGGTCATGTCTCTCAAACATTTATTGGGACTCACTATCGTTATAAATTGCCCCGAACCACAAAAACTAAGGGAAATTACACAAGGAAACGTCCATAAAACATGACAAGGACGAGTTTTTTGTCATATCTATCAAACATCTATGGTGTCTATTGTCGTTGTAAATCTCCCTAGAACCCCAAAACTATGGGCAAGAGCTCATGAAAACGCCCATTAAACGTGAAAAATACGAGTTTTTGGTCAAAACACTCACACATATATCGGTTCTCACGATCGTTGAAAATCGCCCTGAAACCCCAAAACTAAGGGCAATAGCTCATGAAAATGGCCCTAAATGTGAAAACGGTGAGTGTTTGGTCTTAACTCCCAAACATGTACTAGATGCGCCGTGGAACCTCAAACCTGTGGGAAATATATCATGAAATAGGCCATAACGCTCGAAAAAATGAGTTTTTGTTCATATCTTTTAAACATGTATCGGGTCTTATGGTAGTTGTAAATCGCCCTGGAACCCCAAAACTGTGGGTATTAGCTCATGAAAACGGCCATAAAGCATGACAAGCACGAGTTTTTGGTCATAGCTCTCAAACATGTATTCGGTCTTATGGCCATTGTAAATCGCCTTGGAACCCCCAAAGTGTGGGCAATAGCTCATGAAAACGGCCATAAAACACGAAAACGACGATTTTTGGTTATACAGCTCAAACATGTATCTGGTCTTATGAATATTGTAAATCGCCCTAGAACCACAAAACTGTGGGCATTAGCTCATGAAAACAGCCTTAAATGTGAAAACTTCGACTGTTTGGTATTAACTCCCAAACAGGTACCAGATGCGCCCTGGAATCCCAAAAGTGTGGGCAATATCTCATGAAATAGGCCATAACACTCGAAAACAACGAGTTTTTGTTCATATCTTTCAAACATGTATCTGGCCTTATGGTAGTTGCGAATCGCCCTGGAACCCCAAAACAATGGGCAATAACTCATGAACACGGCCATAAAGCACGACAAGGATGAGTTTTTGGTCATATCTCTCAAACATGTATCGGGTCTTACGGCCGATGTAAATCACCCAGAACCCCAAAAGTGTGGGCAATAGCTCATGAAAACGGCCATAAACCATGAAAACGACGAGTTTTTTGTGATATCGCTCAAACATGTATCGGGTCTTACAGATGTGGTAAATCACCCTGGAACCCCAAAAGTTTGGGCAATATCTCATGAAAACAGTCATGAAACACGAAAACGACGACGTTTTGGTCATAGATCTCAAACATCTATCGGGTATCACTATCGGTGTAAATTGCCCTAAAACCCCAAAATTTTGGGCAACAACACATAAAAATGGCCATAAAGGATGATAATGACGAGTTTTTTTCATATCTATCAAATTGTATCGGGTCTTGTGGATATTGTAATTCTTCCTGGAACCACAAAACTATGGGTAATGGCTCATGAAAACGACCATAAACATGAAAATGACGAGTCTTTGGTCATAACACTAAAACATTTATCAGTTCTCACGGTCGTTGTAGATCGTCATAAAACCCCAAAACTATGGGCGATAGCTCATGAAAACAGCCCTAAATGTGAAAACAACGATTTTTTGGTCTTAACTCTCAAACATGTTCCAGGTGTGTCCTGGAACCCCAAGAGTGTTTGCAATATCTCATGAAATTGGCCATAACAGTCTAAAACAACGAGTTTTTGTTCATATCTTTCGAATATGTATCGGGTCAGATGGTAGTTGTAAATCGCCCTAGAACCCCAAAACTATGGCCAATAACTCATGGAAACGGCCATAAAGCGAGACAAGGATGAGTTTTTGGTCATATCTCTCAAACATGTATCATGTCTTATGGCCATTGTAAATCGCCGTGGAAACCCAAAACGGTGGGCAATAGCTCATGAAAACGGCCATAAAACACGAAAACGACGAGTTTTTTGTCACATCGCTCAAACATGTATCGGGTTATAAGGATGTTGTAAATTGCCCTGGAACCCCAAAAGTTTGGGCAATAGCTCATGAAAACAGTCATAAAACATGAAAACGGTGAGTTTTTGGTCATATATCTCAAACATCTATTAGGTTTCACTATCGGTGTAAATCGCCCTAAAACCCCGAAACTATGGGTAATAACACATGAAAATGGCCATAAAGCGCGACAAGGACAAGTTTTTTTTGTCATATCTATCAAACATGTATCGGGTCTTATGGTCATTCTAAATATCCTTGGAACCACAAAAATGTGGGCAATAGCTCATGAAAACGGCCATAAACACGAAAATGACGAGTTTTTGGTCATAACACTCAAACATGTATCGGTACTCATGGTTGTTGTAAATCGTCATAAAACCCCAAATCTAAGGGCGATAGCTCATGAAAACGGCCCTAAATGTGAAAACGATGAGTGTTTTGTCTTAACTCCCTAACATGTACTAGATGCGCCCTGGAACCCCAAAAGTGTGGGAAATATCTCATGAAATTGGCCAAAACACTCGAAAACAATGATTTTTTGTTCATATCTTTCAAACATGTATCGGGTCTTACGGTAGTTGTAAATCGCCCCGGAACCCCAAAACTGTGGGCAATAGCTAATGAAAATAGCCATAAAGTGCGAAAATGACGAGTTTTTGGTCATATCTCCCAAACATGTATCGGTTCTCACGGTCGTTGTAAATCGTCATAAAACCCCAAAGCTAAGGTCGATAGCTCATGAAAATAGCCCTAAATGTGAAAATGGCGATTTTTTGGTCTTAACTCCAAAACATGTTCTAGGTGCGCCCTGGAACCCCAAAAGTGTGGGCAATAGATCATGAAAACGGCTAGAAACACAAAAACAACGAGGTTTGGTCATATCACTCAAACATGTATTAGAACTTATGAATATTGTAAATCGCTTGGAGGCACAAATGTGTGGCCAATAGCTCATGAAAATGGGCATAAAACGCAAAAACGACGAGTTTTTGGTCATATCTCTCAAAAATTTATTGGGTCTCACTATCGTTGTAAATTGCGCTAAAACCACAAAACTGAGGGCAATAGCCCATGAAAATGGCCACAAAGTGTGAGAAGGATGAGTTTTGGTCAAATTTCTCAAACATGTATCGGGTCTAATGGCCGTTGTAAATCGCCATGGAACCCCAAAACTATGGGCAATAGCTCATGAAAACAGCCATTATTCACGAAAATGACGAGTTTTTGGTCATAACACTCACACATGTATCGGTTCTCACGGTCATTGTATATCTCCTGGAACCTCAAAACATGCGGGTAATATCTCATGAAAACGGCCCTAATTGTGAAAACGACGAGTGTTTTGTCTTAACTCCCAAACATGTACCAGATGCGCCCTGGAACCCCAAAACTATGGGCATATCTCATGAAATAGGACATAACACTCGAAAACAACGAGTTTTTGTTCATATCTTTCAAACATGTATCAGGTATTACGGTAGTTGTAAATCGCCCTAGAAACCCAAAACTGTGGGCAATAGCTCATGAAAACGGCCATAAAGCGTGACAAGGACGAGTTTTTGGTCATATCTCTCAAACATGTATCGGGTCTTACGGCCGATGTAAATCACCCTGGAACCCCACAAGTGTGGGCAATAGCTCATGAAAACAGCCATAAAACATGAAAACAACGAGTTTTTTGTCATATCGCTCTAACATGTTTCGGGTCTTACGGATGTTGTAAATCGCCCTGGAACCCCAAAAGTTTGGGCAATAGCTCATGAAAACAGTAACAAACACGAAAACGACGACTTTTTGGTCATAGATCTAAAATATCTATCGGGTTTCACTATCGGTGTAAATCGCCCTAAAACCCCGAAATTGTAGGCAATAACACATGAAAATGGCCATAAAGCACAATAAGGACGAGTTTTTTTCATATCTATCAAACTTGTATCGAGTCTTATGGACATTGTAATTCTTCCTGGAACTACAAAACTATGGGCAATAGCTCATGAAAACGACCATAAACACGAAAATGACGAGTTTTTGGTCATAACACTCAAACAGGTGCGCCCTAAATGTAAAAACGGTGATTTTTTGGTCTTAACTCCGAAACATGTTCCTGGTGTGCCCTGGAACCCCAAGAGTGGCCAATATCTCATGAAATTGCCCATAACACTCGAAAACAACGAGTTTCTGTTCATATCTTTCAAATATGTATCGGTGCGGATGGTAGTTGTAAATCGTCCTCGAACCCCAAAACTGTGGGCAATAACTCATGAAAACGGCCATAAAGCGTGACAAGGGTGAGTTTTTGGTCATGTTTGTCAAACATGTATCATGGCTTATGGCCGTTGTAAATCGCCATGGAACCCCAAAACTGTGGGCAATAGCTGATGAAAACAGCCATAAACACGAAAACGACGAGTTTTTTGTCATATATCTCAAACATCTATCAGGTTTCACTATCTGTGTAAATCGCCCTAAAACCCCGAAACTATGGGCAATAACACATGAAAATGGCCATAAAGCGCGACAAGGACAAGTTTTTTTTGTCATATCTATCAAACATGTATCAGGTTTTATGGTCATTCTAAATCTCCCTGGAAACACAAAAACGTGGGCAATAGCTCATGAAAACGGCCATAAACAGGAAAATGACGAGTTTTTCGTCATAACACTCAAACATGTATCAGTTCTAATGGTTGTTGTAAATCGTCATAAAATCCCAAAACTAAGGGCGATAGCTCATGAAAAAAGCCCTAAATGTGAAAACAATGAGTGTTTGGTCTTTACTCCCTAACATGTACTAGATGCGCCCTGGAACCCCAAAAGTGTGGGCATATCTCATGAAATTGGCCAAAACACTCGAAAACAACGAGTTTTTGTTCATATCTTTCAAACATGTAACGGGTCTTACGGTAGTTGTAAATCGCCCCGGAACCCCAAAACTGTGGGCAATAGCTAATGAAAATGGCCATAAAGTGCGAAAATGACGAGTTTTTGGTCATATCTCTCAAACATGTATCGGTTCTCACGGTCATTGTAAATCGTCATAAAACCTCAAAAACATAGGACAATACCTCATGAAAATAGCCCTAAATGTGAAAATGGCGATTTTTTGGTCTTAACTCCCAAACATGTTCTAGGTGCGCCCGGGAACCCCAAAAGTGTGGGCAATAGCTCATGAAAACGGCCATAAACACAAAAACGACGACGTTTGGTCACATCACTCAAACATGTCTCGGAACTTACGAATATTATAAATCACCTAGAGGGCCAAATGTGTGGGCAATAGCTCATGAAAATGGGCATAAACCGCAAAAACGACGAGATTTTGGTCATATCTCTCAAACATTTATTGGGTCTCACTATCGTTGTAAATTGCCCTAAAACCACAAAACTGAGGATAATAGCCCATGAAAATGGCCACAAAGCGCAACAAGGACGAGTTTTGGTCATATTTCTCAAACATGTATCGGGTCTAATGGCCGTGTAAATTGCCATGGAACCCCAAAACTATGTGTAATAGCTCATGAAAACAGCCATTAAACGCGAAAAAGACGAGATTTTGGTCATAACACTCACACATGTGTCGATTCTCACGGTCATTGTAAATCTCCTAGAACCTCAAAACTGTGGGCAATAGCTCATAAAAACGGCCCTAATTGTGAAAACGACGAGTGTCTGGTCTTAACTCCCAAACATGTACTAGATGCGCCTTGGAACCCCAAAAGTGTGGGCAATATCTCATGAAATAGGCCATAACACTCGAAAACAACGAGTTTTTGTTCATATCTTTCAAACATGTATCGGGTACTACGGTAGTTGCAAATCGCCCTGGAACCCCAAAACTGTGGGCAATAGCTCATCAAAACGGCCATAAAGCGTGACAAGGACGAGTTTTTGGTCATATCTCTCAAACATGTATCGGGTCTTACGGCCGATGTAAATCGCCCCGGAACACCAAAAGTGTGGGCAACAGCTCATGAAAACGGCCATAAAACATGAAAACAACGAGTTTTTTTCATGTCGCTCTAACATGTATCGGTATTACGGATGTGGTAATTGCCCTGGAACCTCAAAACTTTGGGCAATAGCTCATGAAAACAGTCATAAAACACGAAAACGATGAATTTTTGGTCATAGATCTCAAACACCTATCGGGTTTCACTATCGGTGTAAATTGCCCTAAAACCCCGAAAATGTAGGCAATAACACATGAAAATGGCCATAAAGCACAATAAGGATGAGTTTTTTCATATCTATCAAACTTGTATCGGGTCTTATGGTCATTGTAATTCTTCGTGGAACCACAAAACTATGGGCAATAGCTCATGAAAACGACCATAAACACGAAAATGACGAGTTTTTGGCCCTAACACTCAAACATTTATCGGTTCTGACGGTTGTTGTAAATCGTCATAAAACCCCAAAACTAAGGGCGATAGCTCATGAAAACAGCCATAAATGTAAAAACGATGATTTTTTGGTCTTAACTCCCAAACATGTTCCAGGTGTGCCCTGGAACCCCAAGAGTGTGGGAAATATCTCATGAAATTGGCCATAACACTCGAAAACAACGAGTTTTTGTTCATATCTTTGAAATATGTATCGGATCTGACGGTAGTTGTAAATTTCCCTCGAAGCCCAAAACCGTGGGCAATAACTCATGAAAACGGCCATAAAGCGCGACAAGGATGAGTTTTTGCTCATATGTCTCAAACATGTATCATGTCTTATGGCCGTTGTAAATTGCCGTGGAACCCCCAAACTGTGGACAATAGCTCATGAAAACGGCCATAAAACACGAAAACGACGAGTTCTTTGTCATACGCTCAAACATGTATTGGGTCATAATGATGTTGTAAATTGCCCTGGAACCCCAAAAGTTTGGGCAATAGCTCATGAAAACAGTCATAAAACACGAAAACGATGAGTTTTTGGTCATATATCTAAAACATCTATCAGGTTTCACTATCGGTGTAAATCGCCCTAAAAGCCCGAAACTATGGGTAATAACACATGAAAATGGCTATAAAGCGCGACAAGGACGAGCTTTTTGTCATATCTATCAAACATGCATCGGGTCTTATGGTCATTCTAAATCTCCTGGAACCACAAAAATATGGGCAATAGCTCATGGAAACGGCCATAAACACGAAAATGACGAGTTTTTGGTCATAACACTCAAACATGTGTCGGTTCTCATGGTTGCTGTAAATCGTAATAAAACCCCAAAACTAAGCGCGATAGCTCATGAAAACGGCCCTAAATGTGAAAACGACGAGTGTTTGGTCTTAACTCCCAAACATGTACTAGATGCGCCCTAGAACCCCAAAAGTGTGGGCAATATCTCATGAAATTGGCCATAACACTCGAAAACAATGAGTTTTTGTTCATATCTTTCAAACATGTATCGGGTCTTACGGTAGTTGTAAATCGCCTCGGAACCCCAAAACTATGGGCAATAGCTAATGAAAATGGCCATAAAGCGCGAAAATTACTAGTTTTTGGTCGTATCTCTCAAACATGTATCGGTTCTCACGGCCGATGTAAATCGTCATAAAACCCGAAAAGTGTGGGCAACAGCTCATGAGAACGGCCATAAAACATGAAAAAAACGAGTTTTTTCATATCGCTCTAACATGTATCGGGTCTTACGGATGTTGTAAATCGCCCTGGAACCTCAAAAGTTTGGGCAATAGCTCATGAAAACAGTCATAAAACACGAAAACGATGAATTTTTGGTCATAGATCTCAAACATCTATCGGGTTTCACTATCGGTGTAAATCGCCCTAAAACCCCGAAAATGTAGGCAATAACACATGAAAATGGCCATAAAGCACAATAAGGACGAGTTGTTTTCGTATCTATCAAACTTGTATCGGGTCTTATGGTCATTGTAATTCTTCCTGGAACCACAAAACTATGGGCAATAGCTCATGAAAACGACCATAAACACGAAAATGACGAGTTTTTTGTCATAACACTCAAACATTTATCGGTTCTCACGGTCGTTGTAAATCGTCATAAAACCCCAAAACTAAGGGTGATAGCTCATGAAAACAACCCTAAATGTAAAACGGCCATTTTTTGGTCTTAACTCCCAAACATGTTCCAGGTGTGCCCTGGAACCCCAAGAGTGTGGGAAATATCTCATGAAATTGGCTATAACACTCGAAAACAACGAGTTTTTGTTCATATCTTTCAAATATGTATCGGTTCTGACGGTAGTTGTAAATCACCTTCGAACCCCAAAACTGTGGGCAATAACTCATGAAAACGGCCATAAAGTGCGACAAGGATGAGTTTTTGGTCATATGTCTCAAACATGTATAATGTCTTATGGCCGTTGTAAACCGTCGTGGAACCCCAAAAATTTGGACAATAGCTCATGAAAACGGCCATAAAACACGAAAACGACGAGTTTTTTTGTCATATCGCTCAAATATGTATCGGGTCATAATGATATTGTAAATTGCCCTGAAACCCCAAAAGTTTGGGCACTAGCTCATGAAAACAGTCATAAAACACGAAAACGGTGAGTTTTTGGTCATATATCTCAAACATCTATCAGGTTTCACTATCGGTGTAAATCGCCCTAAAACCCCGAAACTATGGGCAATAACACATGAAAATGGCCATAAAGCGCGACAAGGACGAGTTTTTTTGTCATATCTATCAAACATGCATCGGGTCTTATGGTCATTCTAAATCTCCCTAGAACCACAAAAATGTGGGCAATAGCTCATGAAAAAGGCCATAAACACGAAAATGACGAGTTTTTGGTTATAACACTCAAACATGTATCGGTTCTCACGGTTGTTGTAAATCGTCATAAAACCCCAAAACTAAGGGCAATAGCTCATGAAAACGTCCCTGAATGTGAAAACGCCGAGTGTTTGGTCTTAACTCCGTAACATGTACTAGATGCGCCCTTGAACCCTAAAAGTGTGGACAATATCTCATGAAATTGGCCAAAACACTCGAAAACAACGAGTTTTTGTTTATATCTTTCAAACATGTATTGGGTCTTACGCTAGTTGTAAATCGCCCTGGAACCCCAAAACTATGGGCAATAGCTAATCAAAATGGCCATAAAGTGCGAAAATGACGAGTTTTTGGTCATATCTCTCAAACATGTATCGGTTCTCACGGTCGTTGTAAATCGTCTTAAAACCCCAAAACTAAGGGCAATAGGTCATGAAAATAATCCTAAATGTGAAAACGGCGATTTTTTGGTCTTAACTCCCAAACATGTTCTAGGTGCGCCCTGGAACCCCAAAAAGTCTGGGCAATAGCTCATGAAAACGGCCATAAACACGGAAATGACGAGGTTTGGTCATATTACTCAAACATGTATCGAAACTTACGAATATTGTAATCGCCTGGAGGCCCAAATGTGTGGGCAATAGCTCATGAAAATGGGCATAAACCGCAAAAACGACAAGATTTTGGTCATATCTCTCAAACATTTATTGGGTCTCAGTATCGTTGAAATTGCCCTAAAACCACAAAACGGAGGGCAATAGCCCATGAAAATGGCCACAAAGCGCGACAAGGACGAGTTTTTGGTCATATTTCTCAAACATGTATCGGGTCTAATGGCCGTTGTAAATTGCCATGGAACCCCCAAAACTATTGGCAATAGCTCATGAAAACAACCATTAAACGCGAAAAATACTAGATTTTGGTCTTAACACTCACACATGTATCGGTTCTCACGGTCATTGTAAATCTCCTAGAACCTCAAAACTGTGGGCAATAGCTCATGAAAATGTCCCTAATTGTGACACGATGAGTGTTTGGTCTTAACTCCCAAACATGTATTAGATGCACCCTGGAACCCCAAAAGTGTGGGCAATATCTCATGAAATAGGCCATAACAGTCGAAAAACAACGAGTTTTTGTTTATATCTTTCAAACATGTATCGGGTATTACGGTAGTTTCCAAATCGCCCTGGAATCCCAAAACTGTGGGCAATAGCTCATGAAAACGGCAATAAAGCGTGACAATGACGAGTTTTTGGTCATATCTCACAAACATGTACCGGGTCTTACACCCGATGTAAATCGCCCCGGAACCCCAAAAGTGTGGGCAATAGCTCATGAAAACGGCCATAAAACATGAAAACAACGAGTTTTTTTATATCACTCTAACATGTATCGGGTCTTATGGATGTTGTAAATCGCCCTGGAACCCCAAAAGTTTGGGCAATAGCTCATGGAAACAGTCATCAAACACGAAAACGACGAATTTTTAGTCATAGATCTCAAACATCTATCGGGTTTCACTATCGGTGTAAATCGCCCTAAAACCCTGAAAATGTAGGCAATAACACCTGAAAAATGGCCATAAAGCACAATAAGGACGAGTTTTTTTCATATCTATCAAACTTGTATCGGGTCTTATG